>JARQOC010000004.1:39819765-40075099 GCA_033576535.1 Allobates femoralis | reverse complement strand
TGGCTGCAAGATCCGCAAACCATAGGACTGAGATAGCATGCAGGAATTGGTAGAAAAGTGTGGATAAACCTGCGCTGCTGCAGACAAAAAACTCCAGACCGTATGGTATTAAATGACAGTGGTTTATTACCGTGTGTCCGGGAAAAGAAGAAGAAATGGATTTTAAAGAGGACCTGTCACCCCCCTGGAGCAGGGCAAATTAAATGCACCACTGAATGCAGCATGTCTGGCAGGAATAAGGGCGGGTGCCTGAAACGTTGCCATTTGTACTTTTGCAAGCTGGATTAAACATCTTTGAACATCACCAAGGGAGTGCTGCGACATTTGTATGTATAATTATATGCAATGAGGACTGTGTGGGTCGCTCTGCACCCGGGATTACCAGTATACCTTGCTGCTCCTACTTTTGCACATATATATATATATATATATATATATATATATATATATATATATATAAGAGAAAAAAACTGCACAGCACTCACAGACAATGTGAACTGGTGCCAGCAGGGACGCTGGATCAAAATACTAGATAAAACTCTCTGCAGCACTCAGCTACTACCAGTGGTGTACATACGCTAACAAGCTAAATATATATGAGAAAAAATTTAAAAACTTACGTTTTTTCAAAAAACTCAAAATTCTTATATTTTTTTTAAATCTGAAGTTCTTAGTACACACATTGGCCAATGTCTGCTTGCTCATCGACTGCGACAAAGTGACTTCAGGCACGATGAGTCCTAACGCTGACACCCAAGTCCTCCTTGTCCACCCGACCCCACTACTAAGTGGGAGGACACCATCTATACCCTAGATCATCTGTAGGCAATGAGGGTGCACCTTGCAGAAATGGAGCCAGCCACTCCACACGATACAAAAGAGAAAAAAACTGCACAGCACTCACAGACAATGTGAACTGGTGCCAGCAGGGACGCTGGATCAAAATACTAGATAAAACTCTCTGCAGCACTCAGCTACTACCAGTGGTGTACATACGCTAACAAGCTAAATATATATGAGAAAAAATTTAAAAACTTACGTTTTTTCAAAAAACTCAAAATTCTTATATTTTTTTTAAATCTGAAGTTCTTAGTACATACATTGGCCAATGTCTGCTTGCTCATCGACTGCGACAAAGTGACTTCAGGCACGATGAGTCCTAACGCTGACACCCAAGTCCTCCTTGTCCACCCGACCCCATCTATACCCTAGATCACCTGTAGGCAATGAGGGTGCACCTTGCAGAAATGGAGCCAGCCACTCCACACGATACAAAAGAGAAAAAAAAAATATAAGAATTTTGAGTTTTTTGAAAAAACGTAAGTTTTTAAATTTTTTCTCATATATATTTAGCTTGTTAGCATATGTACACCACTGGTGGTAGCTGAGTGCTGCAGAGAGTTTTATCTAGTATTTTGATCCAGCGTCCCTGCTGGCACCAGTTCACATTGTCTGTGAGTGCTGTGCAGTTTTTTTCTCTTTTGTATCGTGTGGAGTGGCTGGCTCCATTTCTGCAAGGTGCACCCTCATTGCCTACAGGTGATCTAGGGTATAGATGGTGTCCTCCCACTTAGTAGTGGGGTCGGGTGGACAAGGAGGACTTGGGTGTCAGCGTTAGGACTCATCGTGCCTGAAGTCACTTTGTCGCAGTCGATGAGCAAGCAGACATTGGCCAATGTATGTACTAAGAACTTCAGATTTAAAAAAAATATAAGAATTTTGAGTTTTTTGAAAAAACGTAAGTTTTTAAATTTTTTCTCATATATATTTAGCTTGTTAGCGTATGTACACCACTGGTAGTAGCTGAGTGCTGCAGAGAGTTTTATCTAGTATTATATATATATATATATATATATATATATATATATATATATATATATACATATATACACACATATATATATACATACATATAAAATAGCCTTTATTTCTTTATTTAAAAAACAAAATCTTGTTAAAAAAAATTCCAGTAGGGGTAAGGAATCAACCTATGCGTTTTGAACCCTAAGTTTCTTATTCAAAATGCGTAAGATGATTCCTTAGCCCTACTGGAATGCTTGAAAAAAGACACTTTTCAATCATGTTCAATTAAGGGACGGGAAAGGATAAAGGGAGGAGGCCATGGTGTAACTTGAAGCTAATGGGCCCCGATTAGAAAGCTCCAATGGGGCTCCCAATTATTGCAAATCTTTAATAGCAATAGTGCTTGTCTAAATCAGCTAAAGGGACTTTTGGCACCCCTAAAGCTCCAAGTCCAGCATGTGACTGCAACCCCTGCACCTATTGTGGTTACGCCCCTTGGAGGAGGGTATAGGTACATGCATAATGCACGATGTCGTCTTACCTAAAGGAACAAATGATACGCTCCCAATCTCGAGTGTTGATTAACTGAATCAAGATTCATGAACATAAAAGGGTATTCTCTTCTAACAAAGCTTCAAAGTTCTTTTTGAAACCATCGATGGTTTCCGCTGTGATCAGCTCTTGATTAATAGTTCTTAAGGTAAAGAAGTCTTGTCTCCTCTGGAGATTCAACCTTGCTTTCTCTAGACTGACATACAGAGCAATAAACTGAAATAAGGTCTTATTTGAGGTGAAAATCAGACCACCAATTTATCAGTAGGCTCACCTGGGTTCATTGTGATGTACCACAACTACTGTAGGAACACAGGTAACAGCTGCTGCAGCTGCCTTGGAGGCATAAATCAACATGGAGAATGGGGATGACACTGCGCTGCCATAATAAATTCCAATGAAGTCATTTTTATTAGGCCTATATGTTTCGTAGAATGATTTATCCTTCCTCAGGACACAAAAACCTCAAGAAATGAGGGGAGAAGGTGGAAAGGCTAGGAGAAGGAGAGATGTAAAGAAAGTAGGTTGGAGGAAGATAATCCATACAGGAACAGCAAAAAAGGGAAGTTTGGAGGAATCAGCCATCACTCACACAAGCCCGCCAGAGGTATGCCAACCTAGGAAGGAATCCCTCCCCATAGCGGAGGGAATTGCTAGATTATTAAATAGGAGACTCATCAGGCTTGGTCTGTAAGAGAGATTCAACTTGTCATAGGACTTGTCAGAGAACGCCCGAAGCGACAATTTGCAGAAGAAATTTAGTCATGGGTAAGAACTCAGATTGGAGGTCTAACATGGAGGTGACTTTAGGGATTTGTGGGATGATAATTTTGGACTTTTAATAATGATTTTTAATAACTCATTGACTATGGTTCCACTGTGTAAATCACACCATTTACTCTTACAGGTTTGGCGTTTCTACCTGCCAGTATCTCATACCTCTTATGCACCAACCTATTTGGTGTTTTGGCACACAAAATGGGAAGGTGGGTCTTCTGTTATTCAACTTTTACATGTCTAATATGTTATGAAACACTGAACTGGAACTGAAACATCAGCCCGCATCTTCTTCATTTCAGGTGGTTGTGCACTCTCCTGGGAATGATAGTTGTCGGGATCAGTCTACTATGTGTGAGTATAAGTGGCAGTCATGTGTGTGTACATAAGAAATAACACTATTTCTAGTCATTATATGACTTTTATCCTGCTTTATCTATAGTTTTTCCCCTATTAAGGCCCTATCTCTAATTTACAGTTGTCTCTGAGCTGGTGAGTGGAGACTGACTGCTATGATGTCTCCCCTAAACATTACACAGAGATATGAAGGATTTCTGCTCTCCTATCTTTATGTATCACATATTTAGAAACAGCAGCAGCAGGGAGGACATCAGACAGCAGTACTGAGCAGTGTAGCTGTGAATCCAGCACTGAAGTGGAATACATTTGATAGAAGTTGCAGAAGAATCTGCCTGTGTCTCTGATGTGCATCCTATGGTGCTGAGTGCTCCACCCTCTTTTACACCCTTTATCTATTGGGGCCCTAATCTGATCCCTTAGTGAGTTTTGTGTCTGTCTTCTTTAGTCCAATATACAAGTTAGCAGTTTTTGGAGTGGAGACAGAGGGAAGTGGAAGAAGTGGCTCATAAGTGAAGAATGATGCAGATTTTTCTGATAAGATATATTACAACGTTTGTTATATTCATTTCAATTACTGATGTATGCAAAGTTTCTTAATATTGCAGTGACTATTTAACCATCTAGTCAGAGCCTGCTAATCCATTTGCACTCCATTTTCCATAATGCTATGTTAACATGGTTTCTCCTATGAATAATAAACCCATACATAATATTCAAAATAAAATATGACTTCATAGATGAGATACCATCAGCATTTGTATACTAAAAAATGAACCCACAGGGATAAATACAGTTGAAACCAGAAGTGTACATTAGAGTGACCGGATCTCATAGGAAGGGGGGGAAATGTCAGAATCTTGTTAGTCTGGAGCCCACAAAACGATTCCCCTTTCCAGATATTGAGATTGAGAAAATTTGAGCTCGATCAAACGACGTTAACCCCTGCCGCTCGTCACTCAAAGTTTTAAAAAATCCTAATTTTTGGCCAAAAAGCTGACATATGGAGCCATAACTCCAGAACGGTAAATAATAAAAACACGCTTAATATCGCAAAAGAAAGCTAATGTTGTTCTTCAAAATTTATATTTTATACATACTGTAATTGTTATTTTAAGTCAAACTGAGTTACAACAGCTTTTAGCCCCAAGAACGTGACCTGGTACCACTAGGAGCATACTTCGTATATTTTGTTATTAAGTGATAAATTTAGTTTTTTTTTGGTATATTTTTGAGTTTAAAGTAGAAATATAATAAAAAAACAAGTAATACTGATAAGTCTAATGACATTTTTTATTTTAAAATATAAAAATGAGGTATATAATACATACAAAACAGACACCGAAAAGATACAGACGTAGTACCTACATCTTATACATAAAACCCGAAGGCCACTTCCGCCCAAAATCCGCTGAACTTCCGTGATGGCCTCCGTCCTGTGTCAAACACCGGAACCGGAAGCACCAGACCCACAGAGCCCCAGCCACCGGCCTTGCACAGAGCCCCGTCTGCGCCCACCCACATCCGGCCCAAAGCCCTGCAGCTCACCGCCCACTCTCCATCAGGGACCGCCATGCCGCCACTGGGTCCGCACACAGCCTGGTGTGCGCCCATCAACATGAGGGAACCGGCCCGGACCGGCCCACACTCCGGTGTGCGGCCTCCGCCGGCAACGCTCCCCCGCCACCTCGGGGGGCCACACAACCTCTGGGGGTACCCGCGCGCCTGGAGAGGAGGGAGGGTGGGACTTTCTGTCCTGCAGCTCTGCCCGCCCCTCCTCTCCTCCTACACCCGACGCGTGGCGCGGTGAGTCTGCCCTCCAGCCTCCGCCTCAGCCTGTGCCCGCCGGCTCCGCTGCAGCCTGTGCCCCCTCCAGCCTGTGCCCCCTCCAGCCTGTCCTCCCTTTAGCCTCTGCCCCCTCCAGCCTCTGCCCCCTCCAGCCTCTGCCCCCTCCAGCCTCTGCCCCCTCCAGCCTGTGCTCCCTCCAGCCTGTGCCCTCTGCCCCCTTCAGCCTGTGCCCCCTCCAGCCTGTCCTCCCTTTAGCCTCTGCCCCCTCCAGCCTCTGCCCCCTCCAGCCTGTGCCCTGTGCCCCCTCCAGCCTGTGCCCCCTCCAGCCTGTGCCCCCTCCAGCCTGTGCCCCCGCCTGCCTCTGCCCCCTCCAGCCTGTGCCCCTTCCAGCCTGTGCCCCCTCCAGCCTGTGCCCCCGCCTGCCTGTGCCCCCTCCAGCCTGTGCCCCCTCCAGCCTGTGCCCTGTGCCCCCTCCAGCCTGTGCCCCCTCCAGCCTGTGCCCCCTCCTGCCTGTGCCCCCTCCTGCCTGTGCCCCCACCTGCCTGTGCCCCCGCCTGCCTCTGCCCCCTCCAGCCTGTGCCCCCTCCAGCCTGTGCCCCTTCCAGCCTGTGCCCCTTCCAGCCTGTGCCCCTTCCAGCCTGTGCCCCCTCCAGCCTGTGCCCCTTCCAGCCTGTGCCCCCTCCAGCCTGTGCCCCCTCCAGCCTGTGCCCCCTCCAGCCTGTGCCCCCTCCAGCCTGTGCCCCCTCCAGCCTCCAGCCGTCCTCTGCCCTCTCCAGCCTCCAGCCGTCCTCTGCCCTCTCCAGCCTCCAGCCGTCCTCTGCCCTCTCCAGCCTCCAGCCGTCCTCTGCCCTCTCCAGCCTCCAGCCGTCCTCTGCCCTCTCCAGCCTCCAGCCGTCCTCTGCCCTCTCCAGCCTCCAGCCGTCCTCTGCCCTCTCCAGCCTCCAGCCGTCCTCTGCCCTCTCCAGCCTCCAGCCGTCCTCTGCCCTCTCCAGCCTCCAGCCGTCCTCTGCCCTCTCAAGCCTCCAGCAGTCCTCTGCCCTCTCCAGCCTCCAGCCGTCCCCTGCCCTCTCCAGTCGTCCGGGGGTGGCCACATGTTGACTCAGGATCCAGGCGCCGGAGAAGACGCAGGGTCGGTGGTAAGTATAGCGGTATGTGTGTGTGTGTGTTGTGTGTGCGTGTGTGTGTGTTGTATGTATGTGCCACTCTGCCCACGACGCTGCGCTGACCACTCTGCCCACGCCGCTGCGCTGACCACTCTGCCCACGCCGCTGCGCTGACCACTCTGCCCACGCCGCTGCGCTGACCACACTGCCCACGCCGCTGCGCTGACCACACTGCCCACGCCGCTGCGCTGACCACTCTGCCCACGCCGCTGCGCTCACCACTCTGCCCACGCCGCTGCGCTGACCAATCTCACCGCACTCACTGCTAACCACTGAGCCACCGCACTCACTGCTAGCCACTGAGCCACCGCGCACAGTTCTAGCCATTGAGCCACCATATACTCTGCTACCCACAGAGCCGCCTGTATACACACAATTAATTTCACCGCACTACCCTAACTATTCGTAAATAAACTATATATGGATTCTAGACTACCCGATTCTTTAGAATCGGGCTGCCATCTAGTGAGTTGATAATTTTACATAGTTATCTAATCTATTCTAGAGCTTTTGTTAAAGTAGTTTTTGAAACGTCAGAATATAATGCTCGGCATTTGCTTACAACTTGCAGGACATATTGCTTTTGTTCTTCATCTTTTGTCAGAAGGTCGTTAAAGTCGGTTATTAATTTAACACCACGCTCAGCCATATCATTAACTACTTTTAATGTTTTGACAATTTTCAATCCTTCTTGGAAGTCATTATTTTGAGGCCATGACTTCCAAGAAGGATCGAAAATTGTCAAAACATTAAAAGTAGCTAATGATATCGCTGAGCGTGGTGTTAAATTAATAACCGACTTTAACGACCTTCTGACAAAAGATGAAGAACAAAAGCAATATGTCCTGCAAGTTGTAAGCAAATGCCGAGCATTATATTCTGACGTTTCAAAAACTACTTTAACAAAAGCTCTAGAATAGATTAGATAACTATGTAAAATTATCAACCCATGTAGGGACTACGTCTGTATCTTTTCTGTGTCTGTTTTGTATGTATTATATACCTCCTTTTTAATATTTTAAAATAAAAAATGTCATTAGACTTATCTTTATTACTTGTTTTTTTATTATATTTCTACTTAAAACTCAAAAATATACCAAAAAAAAACAAAATTTATCACTTAACAAAATATACGAAGTATGCTCCTAGTGGTACCAGGTCACGTTCTTGGGGCTAAAAGCTGTTGTAACTCAGTTTGACTTAAAATAACAATTATGTATAAAATATAAATTTTGAAGAACAACATTAGCTTTCTTTTGAGATATTAAGCGTGTTTTTATTATTTACCGTTCTGGAGTTCTGGCTCCATATGTCAGCTTTTTGGCCAAAAATTTGGATTTTTTCAAACTTTGAGCGACGAGCGGCACGGGTTAACGTCGTTTGATCGAGCTCAAATTTTGGCTATCTCAATATCTGGAAAGGGGAATCGTTTTGTGGGCTCCAGACAGACAAAATTCCAACATCGATTTTTTGTGGTCACCCTAGTGTACATACACTGTATAAAAAGACACATCTGCATGTTTTTCTCACTATCTGACATGATATCAGTATAAATGACACCCCCCACTCCAGGGCCGGGGGTACTCGGAAACTGGGCAGCTTGTTGTTCTTCTCGGTTCTTTTCATGGGGACAGACGGGGGCCGAAAACCGGTCCCGTGACCCTGGCGGTGCCATTTAATAAAGGGGGTTTGATGGAGAAGACAGGGAAAAGGGGTATTCGTGACACCGCCGCTGCTTCAGAACCTCTGGGGACAGTGACCGGCAGCTTGACTGGTTTCGCTCCCCACAGGAGGAGCACGGTCCCCAGGGCAGCAGGAAGGAGGATTCAGTTCGTACCCTGGCAGATGTTCGTTAGGTCATCAGCACCCTGGTGTTTCATGCGGCCTCTGCAGCCGGTGGTTGCCGCTAGAGAAAGTCTCACACACCACTGCTGGAGTTCCGTTACTTTTACTCGGTTCTTTCAGCATGGCCGCTGGGTCTTTGCCTTTGCCAACCTCCAGTTCAGCGTTATCTCCAGAACCAGGACAGTGCAGTCGAGCCTCTTTTGGTGTTACTTTCTCTGGTGGTCCCTCAGCGCTATAAGCTAATCTTTCCGCTCCTCTCAGAGCCTCCGCACACAGAGCTTGGGTACCGACAGACCCGGGTGCTCAGTTGTACCACTCCCCGTTACTGCTCCCTAGTTCAGCCGCCTTCTCCAAGTTATGCCGTGTGTTCGGCTGCAGCTCCCATTAGGAACTCGGCGCCTCCAGTTTTAACGGTTCGGGCTTACAGCATCCGCGCAGTGTTCAGGACTGGTTCCCTGTGTCATCCACCAGCTTATCTGTACTCTCGCCAGATACGGGTGTACAGGGATCTACATCTCGTTCCTATCCCAAAGGCTCTGTCTTTCCTCCACACCTGCTGTTTTTTTTCTCCCGGGGCGAGCGCGGTCATGCTCAAGCCCACGGGAGCCAACACTGCTTGGGTCCTCGCTCTCACTCCTTCCTCTCCTTTTCCTCTTTTCCTACTAATCCTTTTTTCCTTCTCAGCTACATTTGAGTCCTCCCTCTGGGTTCACTCACCGTCCCAGGGACCCTAACTGTTGCGTGTGTGTGTGTGAAGCTCAACTGCGCCATCCCAGCACCTGGAGTGCAGAGGCAGAACCCTCCCTCTAATGGAGGAGTGCAGTATCTCTGGTGGCAGCCTACCCGGTGGGCCGTCACATAAACCTGAAACCCGTTTTAGGTCAATTAGGATTACTATAAATATTAATATTTGCCAAATTCCGGAATAATGAGAGTGAGAGAATGTTTTAATAAATGTAAAATTACTTTCTGCAAAGTCACAAGTTTTCATATATTTCATTAATATTTGGTAACATTGTCCTCAAACTGAATGACTTGGGTCACACATTTTGGATATCCTTCCACAAGCTTCTCGCAATAGTTGTAGAAATGTGTTCAAAATAAACCTATCAGAAGCTCCCAAACACATGACATCATCATATGAGCTGTCCCAAATTGTTTAAAGGCATAGTAATCTTAGTGTATGTAAACTTGTGACTTCACAAAAAGTAATAAAAGTGGCTTCAAATATTCTCTCTTTCTGGCAATTGGCAAATATTAATAACCAGATTTGGGTGGTGACATCACAATGGAGGTGGGTTCTGTGGCGCTGCAAGCGGCGGCTGTGTCTCCCCCCTGTCCTCTGTCTTGCTCCCCCCTGCGCTCTCTCCCTATGTATGGAAATAAATGTAGGTAAACCAAGCAGCTACTGGCTGCCAACTCCTACTGCCTGGTGTTACATTCTCTGGCAATGAAAAATACAGGGGAGCACCATTTTTTTCTTAGTTATTTAAATAAATAATTTAAAAAAAAATTGGCGTAGGCTTCGCAGTATTTTTGTTAGCCAGCCAAAGTAACTCAGGCTAGGGGCTGCGATCCTCAATGCGGTGAGGGTCAACCGTTCTGGGCCTCCAATGCTGAAATTTGCAGCCAGCAGCCGCCATGAGAGATGCCAAAACTGGCGGTTACCTCACTCTTCCAGTTGCTGTGTAGTAGTGGCAGAGTGGGTAATAAAGGGGTTGATGTCAGCATTTTTTGGCAGCTGACGTCAAGCCCTATTGCTGTTGTCAGCCATCAGTGTGACAGCTGGCCATTAGCAATACTTTCAGTAAAGAGATAAAAATAAATCACAACACCGAGAGAAATCCTTTATTTCATACAAAATATACAGAGACACCTCGTTATCCACTTTATTAGCTCCACCAAGTTCTCCTCCGACGTAATCCTGTAATTACTGTAATTTTCAGTGGGATGGTGTGATGTGTCATACACTCTCTGACTCCATGCGCTCTCTGCCCCCCTGTGCAATCTCTCTGCTCCTCCTGTGCGCTCTGCCTCTCTGTGCACTGTATGTGCTCCATCTCTGTCCCCTCCATGTTCTGTGCTCCCTGTGCAACCCCCTGTGCACTGTATGTGCCCCCTCTCTCTGCCCCTCGTGTTCTGTGCTCTCTATGCAACCCCCACATGCACTGTATGTGCCCTTCTCTACCCCCCTGTGTTCTGTGCTCTCTGTGAATTCCCCCTGCGCTGCCCACATTCTGTTTCATAGCTCGGAAGCACTGCAGTACAATACAGGTCCTGTGGTGATGTCACGGTCATGTGATAAGTCACATGCACCTGGCTGCACCCATGCTCGTGACTGATGACATGACCATAATATCACCACAGGTCCTGTACCATCAGCTCAATAGGTCATCGATTTTCAGTTTCAGCGGCGGCGGTCAGCGACGGGTCTTGTGGCACCAAGTTCCATGCGTCGGGTCCAGTTATTGTCCGTAACACTGATGGTAGTGTGCAAGGGGTCACTACCACTAGCGGGCACTATATTTGCACACACACCCTTGTGTGTGCAAATATGGCTGCTGCGGCAGAAGTGTATGTCGCTTGATAGAAGGACATCGCGATAGTAGATGGTAGACTGGACAGCGCGATTATTTAAGTAGATTATGGTAATCCTAATTGACCAAAAATGGGAAAAGTTTTTTCTGAATTCATGTCAAATAGTGAGAAAAACATGCATATGTGTCTTTTTATATGGCGTATGTAAACTGGTTTCAACTGTAGATGATTAGATTTCCAACTTTCCATGGGGTCACAGAAGCATTAGGTCCATTATTTGCCAGGTCTTCGCTTGATTGATGGCTCTGTACGCCAGTAGGGAGAAACCTGTCACACAAGTCCAGCAGAGTGTGGAAAAACTGAATGGGTTCTATGGCACGACAGTGTTTTTTTTGCTCAGAACACGAGCCTGGCCAAACTATGGGCAATATAAAATAGCCGGCAGACACTCTTTAATTTACGTACTAAAATAAATATATGCCATCCCATACTGATCATTGCCTATCGGACTGCTGTGAGTTACCCCAATAGCCGGGACCTCTATTGAACTACCACATTTTCTGACTTCCAGCTATTTGCTAATTTGCGGAATTGCCATTTATCCCCTTGTATTAGACGACCCAGAGGTTGAACCCATAATATTCTGGAATATCGTAGTATTAGATAAGAATAGGCTTTTAGATGGGATTCAGTCTACTTGTATTCTGCCATTTGCGCTATTGCTTTTGTTAGGCAGTTAAACACAGTTAATATCAGGATTACACATGCTTCCTTAGGTGTCCTGGTATGTTGGACAGGAGATCTGAAAACCTTACATTCCATATGGATTGTATTAACCATAAAAGTCAAAACTAGAATAAAAAGCGACTCATGGATGCCTAGTAGTTAAAAAAAAATATACTAAACAAAATCATTAAAGCTTCCTTATTTCTATGTCTATGTGTTACTTTCTTGATTAGGTCCCACTTGCTGTTAACATATATGGTCTCATTGGTCCTAATGCTGGCATTGGTATCGCCCTTGGAATGGTTGATGCATCAATCATGCCCATCATGGGACACTTAGTGGATCTACGTCATACATCCGTGTATGGGGGGATATACGCCATCTCGGACATTGCTCTATGTATGGGATTTGCAGTGGGTAAGGTATATTTTTATACTATATACTTTGCCTATGTAATGTTTTACACCTCTGTAACACCCCTTTAATCCCTTGCCTTGGGCAGGGTGTTTGGTAGATCTCACCTTGACATGGCACAGTGACTCCACCTGAAACTTGCTAGGAGCTCTACAGGAATGCAGAAGGGTCTTTGTCTTCTGCTAGGGGTTGACTCGGGAAACCTCTGTCCACGCTTTGTACACACTCACGAGAGATGAGGTTAGAAATCTTAACAAGTTTATTTACAGGAGGAAGAGAAGTGGTAATTGCAGGGGGAAATAGCAAGTAATAGTAAGGCTGGCATCACAACCCTCTGCAGCGTCCTGTGGAGGGGATCCGCAAGCTGACCGCAGCCCCTATGTTTATAATGGGAACGCACGGTGCTGCGCAGGTCTGCGCATGACCGTGCGCTCCATTCACTGTAATATGTTATTTGTACGCAAGCAGATGCCCGCGCACAAGTCACACACTCTTGTCCGCACCAGGAACGCGACCATGTCGTGTTCAGGGTGCGGACGAGTGTGTGCGATTTGTACGCGGGCATCCGCCTGCGTACAAATCACATATTGCAGTGAATGGGAGCGCACGGTCATGCGCAGACCTGCGCAGCACCGTGCGTTCCCATTATAAAGATAGGGCCTGGCGGTGGCTGCGGTCAGCTTGCGGATCCCCTCCGCAGGACCCTGCAGAGGGGTCCGCAAGCGTGAAGCCAGCCTAAAACAGGTAAAGTTATGCAGTGCTCTACAGAGGTACAAGAGACACTTTGCAATAGGCCTGAATGTTAGAGGAAAATGCTTCTCCTTTAACTTATGTCACACACTCCTAGCTAATTACAATTCACCTACAAATGGCTGCAGCCTGGCAAATGACACAGTTCCAAGTTTCCTTTCTACATCGCTTGGAGTCCCAAGTTTGGGCCCCAGTTGCAGCAGATGTTGGCACACTTGCTGTACGGTGGTGCACTTAATGTAATGAAAGAAATATTTCCTCCAAGGCTGGTCCTATATAAACTCCTAGTTAGTGCAATCAAAAATCCCTTTAGCACAGCCTTGTAATTAGCTTCAGCATACTTCTCAAATGGTAGAACTACAAGTTCCAGGCACACGCTCTTATAGACAGCTTCAGTACACTTCTCCTGCAGTAGAACTACAGTTCCCAGCAATGCTACTCACTCCTTTTTGCAGATCTTTGTTCTCCCATAGTTCCCGACTGCAGCGTCAGGTTTCAGTTGTTTGGAAAGGGGGGGAACAGCAGGCAAAATCCTTCTTTTAAGTGGGAAACTCAGAGAGTGACAGCTCCTATCTACAGTTTCTCCTGTAACTGTAGAAATCAGTCTATCATCACACTGAGCAGCAGCTTCAGTTTTCAGCACCTGCTTATCACTGGTCCAACATGGGTGAATCCCCTCACACACATCTCCCCTAGTACAGTTCACTCCCTCCTTCTTCTTCAACACATTCAGCCAATCTTTCCTGTTGTCTGCTTCTATTCCTCCCCTAGATTGATGCCAGGAACAAGGCACCTTGGATATTGTAGTTTTCAGCATCTCAGCATAAGAATTAATATCTGTAGAGGTGAATGTGTATGGCATGCTATATTTAGCTTTCACAGCAGGTGCTACACCTCTATAAATTAATCTGTCTGTACAATACCTTATATATATCTTAGGACTGTTATATTATTAGATTGGATGCAGGCCTATATAATGTAATAAGTAATTTTTCATTTCAGGACCTTCAATTGGTGGAGCAATTGCAAAGGCTATAGGCTTCCCCTGGTTAATGGTGATCACTGGAATACTGAACATCATCTACGCTCCTCTGTGTCTCTTTCTTAGAAGTCCGCCAGCCAGAGAAGAAAAAATTGTGAATAATTTTGTTTTTCTAAAACATAAAAAATGTTTTTAAGTATAACAAAACTCCTAAGCTGAGGGGCATGTATGGCCTATCCCCAGGTTGAGCAAGCTCTTATTCTCATAGAAGGCTTTAACATTTTCACCTACTTCTTCCTTCTTTCAAGGGAAAAAAAAATGGGACAACCTTTGTAACATATGAAGCTTTTTTTTTTTCATTAGTAACTTTTCAAATCCTGCATACTATCTGTCCATATACTCCCAATCCTGCCCACTCCCCACTGTGTTCTTATACAGTAATACCGTATTGCTTCTTTGGATACAGTAATAGTCAGTCTCCCAGCAGTAGTGCTCCCTCAGCGTCCTCTCACATCAGTAATGTTCCCTCTCTGCCCTCTCACAGCAGTAGTGCTCCCTCAGGGTCCTCTCACAACAGTAATGCTCCTTCATGGTCCTCTCACAGCAGTAGTGCTCCCTCAGGGTCCTCTCACAGCAGTAATGCCCCTTCAGGGTCCTCTCACAGCAGTAATGCTCCTTCATGGTCCTCTCACAGCAGTAATGCTCCCTCAGGGTCCTCTCACAGCAGTAATGCCCCCTCAGGGTCCTCTCACAGCAATAATGCTCCCTCAGCGTCCTCTCACAGCAGTAATGCTCCTTCATGGTCCTCTCACAGCAGTAATGCTCCCTCAGCATCCTCTCACAGCAGTAATGCTCCCTCTCTGTCCTCTCACAGCAGTAATGCTCCCTCAGGGTCCTCTCACAGCAGTAATGCTCCCTCAGGGTCCTCTCACAGCAGTAATGCTCCCTCAGGGTCCTCTCACAGCAGTAATGCTCCCTCAGCGTCCTCTCACATCAGTAATGCTCCCTCAGCGTCCTCTTACAGCAGTAATGCTCCCTCACGGTCCTCTCACAGCAGTAATGCTCCCTCAGCGTCCTCTCACAGCAGTAATTCTCCCTTTCTGTCCTCTCACAACAGTAATGCTCCTTCAGTGCCCTCTCACAGCAGTAATGCTCCCTCAGCGTCTTCTCACAGCAGTAATGCTCCTTCATGGTCCTCTCACAACAGTAATGCTCCCTCTCTGTTCTCTCACAGCAGTAATGCTCCCTCAGGGTCCTCTCACAGCAGTAATGCTCCCTCAGGGTCCTCTCACAGCAGTAATGCCCCCTCAGAGTCCTCTCACAGCAGTAATGCTCCCTCAGGGTCCTCTCACAGCAGTAATGCCCCCTCAGAGTCCTCTCACAGCAGTAATGCTCCCTCAGGGTCCTCTCACAGCAGTAATGCTCCCTCAGGGTCCTCTCACAGCAGTAATGCTCCCTCACGGTCCTCTCACAGCAGTAATGCTCCCTCAGTGTCCTCTCACAGCAGATATGCTTCCTCAGGGTCCTCTCACAGCAGCAATGCTCTCTCTCTCTGTCCTCTCACAGCAGTAATGCCCCTCAGGGTCCTCTCACAGCAGTAATGCTCCCTCACGGTCCTCTCACAGCAGTAATGCCCCCTCAGAGTCCTCTCACAGCAGTAATGCTCCCTCAGGGTCCTCTCACAGCAGTAATGCTCCCTCAGGGTCCTCTCACAGCAGTAATGCTCCCTCAGGGTCCTCTCACAGCAGTTATGCTCCTCAGGGTCCTCTCACAGCAGTAATGCTCCCTCAGTGCCCTCTCACAGCAGTAATTCTCCCTTTCTATCCTCTCACAGCAGTAATTCTCCCTTTCTGTCCTCTCACAGCAGTAATGCTCCCTCAGGGTCCTCTCACAGCAGTAATTCTCCCTTTCTGTCCTCTCACAGCAGTAATGCTCCCTCAGTGCCCTCTCACAGCAGTAATGCTCTCGTTATGTCCTCTCACAACAGTAATGCTGTAATGCTTCCTTAGGGTCCTCTCGCAGCAGTAAGGTTCCCTCAGGGTCATCTTACAGTAATAATGACACCTCTTTGTCCTCTCACAGCAGTAATGTTCTCTCAGTGTAATCTTACAGTAATGATGATACCTCTTTGTCTTCTGACATTCTTAATGACCTTCATCCTATTATTGAGACCCATCATGTAGTAAGGAAAAAAAATGGATCAACCTTTGTAACATACGAAGTTTTTTTTTTTTTTTACATTAGTAACTTTTCAAATCCTGCATACTATCTGTCCATATACTCCCAATCCTGCCCAGTCCCCACTGTGTCCTTATACAGTAATATTTCTTCTTTGGACACAGTAATAGTCACTCTCACAGCAGTAGTGCTCCCTTAACGTTCCTTATCTATTATATAATTGCCGTAGCGACTTCCGTCGCGTCGGCGCTACTTCCGTGGCTTTGTTCGCGTGGCTCGGCACTTACTTCGGGACTCCGCCACGCCCCCCGCGAAGCATTACCCGCGAAGCGGGCATTGCGAGCCCCGCGAACAAAGCCACCAACATGCCCCCACCTCTACCCTGCCATCCTGAGCATGGGGCTGTAGTGTACACCGCTATGGTATACTACAGCCCCATGCCCAGCCGCCTGTCTGCCCCGCTCCCCTCGCCTCGCTGCCGGCATGGCGCTGTAGTGTACACCGCTATGGTATACTACAGCCCCATGCCCAGCCGCCTGTCCGCCCCGTTACCCTTGCCGTGCCCGCTACCCCCTCAACCCCGCGGCGGCGAGGGGAGGCAGACGGGGCAGAAGAGAGGGGTTGCTCCGGAGCACTGTGTCACCAGGCGGTGACAGCAGCGGCTCCGGAGCAACCCCTTTCTTCTGCCCCGTCTGCCTCCCCTCGCCGCCCCGCCACCCCACCGTACACTGCTCCGGAGCCACTGCTCCGGAGCCACCCCTACCCCCCCCCCGCCGCTACCAACCACCCCGCTACCTACTACCCTCCGCCACCCCCGCCGCCCCCTAAGCCCCCGCCGCCGTCGATCACTCGCCCCCTAAGCCCCCGCCGCGTCACCCCCTAAGCCCCCGCCGCCCCCTAAGCCCCCGCCGCCGATCACTTACATGCCTTCTTCTTCATCTAATCATCCGTCTGATCCAGGAGTCCTCCGTCCGGCCCAGGCGTCCTCTTCGTCTGGCCCCGGGGGTCTTCTGTCTTCTTTCCGCCATCTCCGGGTCCTACGTCCTCTTCACTTCCCATAGAGATAGAATGGACGAAAAATCGTCCATTCTATCTCTATGGGAAGTGAGGCGCTATTCTGATTGGTCGCTGTGTGCTGGCGGCGACCAATCACAATAGCGCCTCACTTCCCATAGACATATAATGGAGGACTTTGAGTTTCACATTTACCGCTTAAAGTGAGGCGCTTTTCTGATTGGTCGCCGCCAGCACACAGCGACCAATCAGAATAGCGCCTCACTTCCCATAGACATATAATGGGCGACTTTGAGTTTCACATTTACCGCTTAAAGTGAGGCGCTTTTCTGATTGGTCGCCGCCAGCACACAGCGACCAATCAGAATAGCGCCTCACTTCCCATAGACATATAATGGACGATTTTTCGTCCATTATATCTCTAAGGGACGTGAGGCGCTATTCTGATTGGTTGCTGTGTGGTGACAGCGACCAATCAGAATAGCGCCTCACTTCCCATAGACATATAATGGACGACTTTGAGTTTCAAATTTACCGCTTAAAGTGAGGCGCTTTTCTGATTGGTCGCCGCCAGCACACAGCGACCAATTAGAATAGCGCCTCACTTCCCATAGAGATAGAATGGACGATTTTTCGTCCATTCTATCTCTATGGGAAGTGAGGCGCTATTCTGATTGGTCGCTGTGTGCTGCCGGCGACCAATCAGAATAGCGCCTCACTTCCCATAGACAATAATAGCGGTGTTTCAAGCGAACTATAGCCGGGCCCTTGGTTCTATTTTCGGCCACGGGTCTCGGCTTTCGACGGCTATCTATCTATGTATCTATTTCTTTCTATCTATCTATCTATCTATCTATCTATCTATCTATCTATCTATCTATTTATCTATTTCTATATCTATTTCTTTCTATCTATCTATCTATCTATTTCTATCTATCTATCTATCTATTTCTATCTATCTATCTATCTATCTATTTCTATCTATCTATCTATCTATCTATCTATCTATGTATCTATTTCTATCTATCTATCTATGTATCTATTTCTTTCTATCTATCTATGTATCTATCTATGTATCTATTTCTATCTATCTATGTATCTATTTCTATCTATCTATCTATCTATCTATCTA
Organism: Allobates femoralis; assembly: GCA_033576535.1. Taxonomy (NCBI): domain Eukaryota; kingdom Metazoa; phylum Chordata; class Amphibia; order Anura; family Aromobatidae; genus Allobates; species Allobates femoralis. The sequence continues at coordinate 40,057,080 of JARQOC010000004.1, read as the reverse complement.
TCTATGTATCTATTTCTATCTATCTATCTAGCTGTGTGCTGCCGGCGACCAATCAGAATAGCGCCTCACTTCCCATAGAGATATAATGGACGACTTTGAGTTTCAAATTTACCACTGAAAGTGAGGCGCTATGCTGATTGGTCGCCGTCAGCACACAGCGACCAATGAGAATAGCGCCTCACTTCCCATAGACATATAATGGACGACTTTGAGTTTCACATTTACCGCTGAAAGTGAGGCGCTATTCTCATTGGTCGCCGGCAGCACACAGCGACCAATGAGAATAGCGCCTCACTTACAGCGATAAATGTGAAACTCAAAATATTCCATGTATTTGAAGTATGGCGCCATACAGCGCGGCGCTCTTCTGATTGGTCGCCGCCTTCAGCGCGCCGAACAATCGGAATAGCGGCGGCCGCTATGCCGCCATATTTGAAATATACTGAGTAAACTATACACAGATTCTAGAATCCCGATGCAATCGCATCGGGCTCACAGCTAGTACACCAATAATGTCCCTGGCTTGCCACTATATTGCCTGCGTACTGAGAAAAAGTGCCCTTAATATAACAAAATGACTACTCAGCCCGGAGCCAAGCCACCACTGTCAGAATCGTGCAGCAGGGCTAATGTATCCAACTCCTGAGATACTGATGATACCTGACCATGTGGCACGTCTTATTGGTTGACAGGACAGTGGCTGAATTCTGAACAGTTGTATATGAGCACACATTTGGTATAGTGTCCCATACCAAAGATTGAAACCAAGTACCCTTCTGGTGATAATAGACACCACCTCCACCAAAATGGACACCGACTCCGACTCCACATCCCTGCCACTAAGAACCTGGAAATTATGACTCTGTACTTATTTGGCCATGATCCATTAATATAGCCCACCAATTCTGAGCTCCCTCTATCCTGGGACCCCATCGCAACAGCATATTCTGCCTGAATAGTAGCTATTAATATATTTGTGTAACATAACCTATCATTTGTTTGCAGGCTATCCTAACCCAAGAATGTCCTATGCAAACCAAGACTTATGCGACTCAGGACAGTACCCCAGATCTTCCCCTCTCTGACCACAGTAGTGATGAGGACATCAGCAGGATCCACCACAACAGGAGCAGGAGGATCCCTCACTGACACGTCGTATACCGGATCCTACATATTGATACTGGTGCCCTGATTTATCACATCCTTCATGGACTGCATCATATAATGTGTCCATCACTGAGACATCTTCATTTTTTGTAAACCCTTCTAGTCATCGCTGCCCAAGAAAACACATCATGCAAAATGGGCACCAATATGGTTACTGCTTCCAACATTTCAGGGCTGAAGGGCTCTGCACTGGTTCCACCCCCCCTATCCATTGTAAGGTCATGTGAATTATGACCGTTTCTTCCTTTTTAATAACATTGCAATCCTCATGGTGGTCTTTGTCAACTGGACATTGTATAGCAGCTCTGGGACTGCCTATATGGTACAGATGCCCTCCTTGCATCTGAAAGGTGGCTAGTTCTTTCCTTCCCTGTACCCATTTATGTGCCCATGATGCTGGTTATGCGCTACAGATTCACAATGTTCCTAAAAATTAAGTCAGCTCTACCCGGGGACCCATTTCTCCAATGAAGAAGCAAATTGGTACTAAGCCTCCAAAAGAGTTGTCTAGGATTAGAAAAACACAGGGGCTTTTCACCTCAAACAGCTAAGTTACCTTGAACTGAACGTGGGTGAGCTGCAATACTATATATGTGGAGCACAAAGGGCCAGGGTACCCAGCAGCTGGGCCAGTAAGCAGTGTTCACGGTGATGGTGCCCAGTGCTGTGGCCCTGGCTTACATTAAAAAGGGCTGAATAAAAATAGAGAAAAATAATAATTTTGTGGCGCCAGTTGGGATTTTCTAGCCAGTAGGTGGCCGGCACTGCGGATGCTCCCTGGAAGATAAGTGGTGTAGCAGTGTAGATGTTAGACCATGCCCAACCAGGGCCGTTTCCCAGGGGTGAAGATGATGATAGGGGTAGTAGTGGGAGTGCAGGAGGAAAGGAGGCACACAAGACAGTCTCTGAGTTGTTCACCTTAATTGTAGATGTTGCTACAGATCCAAGGTGCAAGCACCACCAGGCTGGTGGTCCACACAGTCTGGGAAGAAGTGAAGTCTGCTCTCCTGAGAGAGGTATAATGGCCTTCTTGTTGACTTTTCCTGGTCAAAGTTCCTAGGGACTTACAAGTTCTCCTGTACTTCCTTCTTTAGCTGTGGGTATCTCCATCCAGGCAGGCAACACAGACCCTGTGAGCAGCTGTGTCATCTAACAGCTCTCTGACCATCTGTGTTACTGTGCCTCGGAAAGTTTCACTTCAGTATGACTACTAGGCACAAAACCCAGTAACCTCCAGTTTCTGTTACCAGGTCTTGAAAACCTGGTAACCTAGGACCTGGAACCCTTTACTGAAGCCGGTTCCTCTGAGCAGCCTCCCAGCCTGCTGCAGATCGAACCTCTCCTCTTGCCTACCTCTACCCTACTATCCTACCTACTCCCTCCAACCAGAAACTGGGACCTGCCCGTTGGCACCTTTTCAGTTCTCATAATCCTGGTTGAAGTTTGAATTGTGTTGGATACTTCAGGCTTCCAGCAGGGGGTGATCCAATTCTCCCCAGACATGGTATTACTATCATTGTTAACGAAACACCATCTGTGGCAGCCAAACCGCAGGGGCGTCACCCATGCACGTTGCAGACTGGTATAGTACTTGTTTTTAAAATCCTGGACAACACCTTTAAAATGGTTTTCCTAAGTTACACATTTGTGAATATAACCTACCTGCATCTACTTCCAGAACCAGAGGTCACTCCAACGCTATCCCACCTGGTGAGGTGACGTCTGGCTTCCACATCCGCACACCGAACAAATGGAGGGGTGGTATACTTCTTCCCTTCTATGGTAACTAACGAAAGAGATTAGCATGACCAACACCTTATTAAGACCCCTCAGGGGCTAGAGACAGCTTTATTAGGTGGAATAGGATTATAGGATCCCCAATTCAGGAGAGAAGTGCAGGTCTTGGTGGTGGGGTCAACATCCAATAAATATCATGATCTTTTTCTAGCGGTCCATACAACGTGTGGGTTGTACAGAGCTACAATAAAGCCAAATTCAAGAGTTTTTTTCATATATCGACTTCACAGTTCAGTTACCAAAATGAGCCGTCTTATCCACCATACTGGTGAAGTCCAATGCCACCTTTGATTTGACTTTTTTTTTCCTTGATTTATTAAAATCTCATCATACTGCATCAAATGTTTTTGTGATTGTTGGTGACGAGAATGAGTTTCTTTTTTGCATCATGCTTAAATGTTGTGTGCTAAAACACCGGTGTACAAGCTTTATGTCAAATTGTGTATGTGTGGTTTAAGCACTTTTTGCTATTTGCTCATTATCATGTGATTCCTAAGGCCACTTTTACATATGAACCTTCTCTGGATCAACCTAATTTAGATCACTATATAATTCGTTGATGATCTACATTGGTTTTGTTGTGTCGAGGCATGCAGCCATATACCTGTCAAGCCACCGACTAGGGAGTGTGACAATGGTGCATGGACCAGCAGTGTATGGAGCACTTCACAAAACTACCTACAGTGAAAACACCAGGGGGAACAAATATCTTGGAGGGCCTTGCTCATAGGGAACGTAGGAAAATAGACCTTCTGCATTTACCTGCAGCTGTGCCCTGATCTCCCTACCATCCCTATACGGGTTCTTTTACCCCAACACCGAGCAGGATACCTAGTCACTCACTGGCCCTGATGTTAATCCTCAATAGGGAGATGGATTCAGGAGCACCAGTCCTAATCTCTGCACTAAAAACAACAAGAAGAGAAGCAAAGACAAACAGGGAAATGACAAAACAACTTCATGCCTGCTGCCACTCTCCTAGTAAGCAGATGGTTTGGCAACGGTCAGCTTCTCTAGACTAGCTTCTTCACCTCTGCTAGCAAGGCCAGGAATGAAGTTCAATCACCAGCAAGGAATAATGGAACATCTGACCATATAAAGGAGATAGTAACATAGTTTTTAAGGTTGAAGGAAGACTTTAAGTCCATCTAGTTTAACCCATAGCCTAACATGTTGATCCAGGGGAAGGCAAAAAAACTCCATGTGGCAACACTAAGCTCCACATTGGGGGAAAAAAATCCTACCTGACTCCAGATACGGCAATCAGACTAGTTCCCTGGATCAACGCCCTATCAAAGAATCTAGTATATACAACTGGTAATATTATAGTTTTCAAGAAAGGCATCCAGGCCCTTCTTAAATGTTAGTAGTGAGTCACTCATTACATCATCATGTGGCAGAGAGTTCCATAGTCTCACTGCTCTTACAGTAAAGAATCCGCGTCTGTGATTATGATTAAACCTTCTTTCCTCCAGACGTAGAGGATGTCCCCTTGTCCCCGTCTCAGGCCTAAGAGTAAAGAGATCATTAGAAAGGCCTCTGTACTGCCCCCTCATATATTTATACATTATTATAAGATCACCCCTAAGCCTTCGTTTTTCCAAGCTAAATAACCCCAAGTTTAATAACCTGTCTTGGTATTGCAGACCCCTTAGTCCTCTAATGACTTTTGTCGCTCTTCTCTGGACCCGCTCTAGTTCAGCTATGTCTTTCTTATACACCGGAGACCAGAATTGTACACAGTATTCTAAGTGTGGTCGCACTAGTGACTTGTATAGAGGTAAAATTATGTTCTCCTCATGAGCATCTATGCTTCTTTTAATACATCCCATTATTTTATTTGCCTTTGCAGCAGCTGCCTGACACTGGCCACTAACTGTGAGTTTGTCATCTACCCATACACCCAGGTCTTTTTCAGTGATAGTTTTGCCCAGTGTTTTACAATTAAGCACATAATTATACCTTTTGTTTCGTCTGCCCAAGTGCATGACCTTACATTTATCCCCATTAAAGCTCATTTGCCATTTATCAGCCCAAGCTTCTAGTTTACATAAATCCTCCTGTAATATAAAATTGTCCTCCTCTGTATTGATTACTCTACAGAGTTTAGTGTCATCTGCAAATATTGAGATTCTACTCTGTATGCCCCCTACAAGGTCATTAATAAATATGTTAAAAAGAAGCGGGCCCAACACTGACCCCTGTGCTACCCCACTGTTAACAGTGACCCATTCTGAGTTAACCATTTATAACCACCCTTTGTTTCCTATCACTGAGCCAGTTCTTAACCCACTTACACATATTTTCCCCTATCCCCATTGCTCTCATTTTATGTATCAACCTTCTGTGTGGCACCGTATCAAAAGCTTTTGAAAAGTCCATATACACCATGTCCACTGCATTTTTTTGGTCCAACTTACCATAGTTGATAACACTGGTCAACAGCATTTTTGGTGCCAAAGATATTTCATTGAATTTAGGGTAACTTTGGGGTGCTGATTCTGAATATGTCATCAGTTTTGCCAGATTGGCTCAAGTTTTTGAGATTTTTCGTAAAATGTGTAAAAAAAAAGACGTTTTTTTGCTACTTTTTTAACGAAGTCTGTTATGTTTCTTCTATGTTTTGTCAGTGTATATTCACCACAAATGTAACAGAATGAGTCTGGATCGTTAAGACAACTTCTTCTTGATGAGTTCATGCTTTTCACTGGACAATAGACAACAAACATAAAGTTAGTGCAAAAATCAAGCTATGAACAAACTTTTAGAACACTAATTAACACAAAACTATATTGAGAACTGCTCAGTTCAAGTACTAATCCAAAGAAATTAATGAGATGATGCGTCGCATTTACCAACAAGTGCTATAAATAAGATACCAAAAATCTCAAAAACTTGAGCCAATCTGGCAAAACTGATAGCATATTCAGAATCAGCACCCCAAAAATACCCCAAATTCATTAAAATATTTTGGGCACCAGAAAAAAAAATTTTTTTTGTTGACCTGTGTAATTGGTTCATAGAAGCTTATCAGATTAGTCTGATAGGAATGGTCCCTCGTAAACCCATGTTGATATTGGGTCATGAGGTTATTTTTCTTCAGATACTCCAGTATAGCATCTCTTAGAAAACCCTCTAGGATTTCACCCACAGTAGAGGTTAAGCTTACTGGCCTATAATTTCCAAGTTCAGTTTTTGTCCCCTTTTTGAATATTGGCACCACATTTCCTATACGCCAGTCCTGTGGTACATACCCTGTTATTATAAAATATTAAAAATAACGGTCTACCTATGATGATACTTAATTCCTGCTGCACTCCCGGGTGTATCCCATCCAGGCACGGGGATTTGTTAATTTTAGTGATTTTTAGGCGGTGCCGTACTTCCTGTTGGGTTAAGCAGGTGACATTTAATTGAGAGTTTTTGTTATCACTGCTCATATTGTCTGTCATGGGATTTTCTTGTGTAAATACTGTTGAAAAAAAAGTCATTTAGCCTATTGGCTTTTTCCTCATCCTCATCCACCATTTCACCCAGACAATTTTTAAAGGGGCCAACACAATCATTTTTTAGTTTCTTACTATTTATGTAGTTAAAGAATATTTTGGGATTTTTTTTTACTTTCTCTGGCAATGAGTCTCTCTGTCTCAGTCTTTGCTGCCTTGATTTGCTTTTTAGAGATGTTATTTTATTTTTTGTATTTATTTAATGCCTCATCACTACCTACTTGCTTTAATTCTCTGAAATGCTTTCTTTTTGTCACTTATTGTGCCCTTTAGAGTCTGTACCCACAGGAAGGTTTTGCTGCGTTTGAGATCAGGTTTTGCCTTGGTTTTACATAAATGTGTGCTAATCTAAAGGCCCCGTTACACATAACGATGTCCCAGCGAGCAACCAACAATCGGGTCGCTGGGACATCGTTATCTGATCGCTGATGAGCTGTCACACAGGCAGACTCACCAACGAGCAGCAACCAGCGAGAATGCTGGTAACCAGGGTAGTTACCCCATGTTTACCCTGGTTACTAACCTCCCAGCTTGTACTGTGCAGCGCTGGAGGTTGCTGATCGTTGTTCTTCAGCTGTCACACATGCCTATGCTGGCTGCCCAGCGAGAGACCAACGATCAAAAAATGGTCCTGGCCAGCGAGCTGATCGCTGGTTGCTGGTACATGTCACACGCAGCGATGTCGCTGCGAGGTCGCTGCAATGCATCGCCCTCATGCCTATGGGTTATTCGGGACCGGTCCTTATCCTCTTTTTTCAGGGGGATGTCATGGTGGTGGCTGTGGGTCGGTTCCGTGGCCCTGGAGGGACTGCAAATAAAAAGGGGATAACTGTAAAAAGGGAAAAATACAAATAAGAGTTTGTCAGTGACGCCACCTGTGGGATGCAGCTAGATATGACCGCCGCTGCTTGTCTCAGCTCCAGGGAATGATGATGCATCCGGGTGATAAGCCCTCCACAGGTAGGGCTAGGAAGATCCCTGAGCTGGTGATAAGTTTTTGTTGGTGTAGTTGTTGTGAGGTGATGATGGGGGTGCACTTAATACTGACCGGTGTCCTCCAGATCTCTCAGGCTCGACCTCTCCTCAGATGCTGGTCTCCACAGCCTTAGGCTGTGGTTCCACATAGAAATCCGTTTTTGGAAGTGATTTTCATCACCAATCCGTTTTTTTCTGGGTGCTTTTTGAGCCTCCTGCACTCCTGAACGTTTTTGGACTTTTCATTAAAAAAACGCATGCGCGAACGCATGCGCAAACGCAAGTGCGCATATGCATGCGTTCGCGCATGCGTTTCCCATAGGGCCCCATGTTAAAAAAAACGCATGAAAACGCATGCGTTTTTTAACTGAAGCCAAAAACGTTGCTAGCAACGTTTTTGACTCAAAAACGGACAGGGCAATGTTTAGAGCTCCAGAGAAAAACGGACAGGGTGTTTATTACATCCAATCAGTTTTCTGTCAGTTTTTGGACTTAGAAAAAAAAAATGAGAAAACTGAAGCCAAAAACGGACTGAGGGCTTATGTGGAACCCCAGCCTTAGACTTTTATTAAAGACTCTTACACATTTCTTCAGGTTTAACAGGGTGCTTTACTCACTGTAATATGTTCACACAGTCATGGTATTTTCTAAAGGTACCGTCATACGGGGAGACGAGGCTGGGGATGTCGTCGACTACTGGTGGGTGCGCGCACGTTTTTGGCGCCCCGCCAGTGTCGCCGTCCCCCATTTACATAGGGTGATATCTCCAGCCTCCCGGCGGCTAGCTGTCAGGTGGCATCGCCAGCGGGGTGTCTGAAAACCCTAGCAGCGATGCAGGACAATGAGAGCCTATGACTCCCATCGCCTGACTGGTCGCCGGCGACCAGTTACATGGGTCGATGTGTGCACATCGCCCCAGATCGGTCGCCTGGTTTCAGAGCACTGCTCTGAAACCTGGCGACCTCCCGGCGGCGCCGACATTGCCCCATTACATGAGGCGACGTAGGGGCCCTTAACAATGAGCGCACTGGTCAGCAGCTGGTCTGGTTCACCAAACACCCCATTTCTTTAAGCCTTTCCAGGTCTCTATTCTCATGACCACTACCTCAGGGCCAGCAGTTGCGGACTTCTCAGGGGGTCCTCTCTCTCACCCCCAAGTCCTATGTGAGGCCTTTCCTGGGTTTTCTTTGGTCTGTTAGTTTCCGGGCATAGAGACCCTTCACCTCACCGGTTAATCTGTGGCCGGGGATGTAGTCTCTAACCACTTTTACAGGGCCGGTACCCTGTCCGTCGACCCAGTCCCTTAGTGACTCCGTCAAGCCAGTCTTTCACCTTGGACTCTTTCCTTCCTACACCTGGTCGGTCTCTCAGGGATGTCAGTAACTTCGGACCAGTCAGCCTCTGATGACACCGGCTACCAGGTCCCGGTGTTTTTCCCCTGTTGTTACAGTCTCCCTCTACTGTCTCTCTGCTCAGTCAGGAACCCTTCTTCAGCTCCAACCTCCAACTGGCGACTGTCACTGTCACTCTGAGGTAAACAACTTTAACTCCTCGCCCTCTCACAGGTGTCTCCTAAGCTCCACCCACCACTCAGCTTTTCCCCACTTCTCCCTTGCCTGGCATAAAACCCTGGGTCTGGGGATTCGGGCACGTGCTGGGTGCTTTTGGGTTGGGGTGAATGGCTTACCATTTCAGCTGCTGAACTTCTCTGTGGCTACCAGTGGGTGCCAACGTCACAAAACCGGTTGCGTGTAACGGGGCCTTAATCCTGAGTTTTTGGTTTCCAGCAAAACCAATGTTATCAGAGAAAAGCTTTCACACACATTGGTTTTTGTTCTCTGGAGACAGTGTAAACACCACAGAATTTGTCAGCATTTTTGTTTTCCAGCAAAACCTATGTGATTCTAGGAATAGCTGTCCCAACACATTGGTTTTTGTTTGGTGAAGAAAGTGGAAACACCTCAGGTTCACACCATGGTCTTCGTCTGTCAGGTTCTGTCCGGTGTTTTGCAGGATGCACCGATCAGAACCTGACAGCCCTGGACGAGCACAAACTGAGGGCAAATATGCTCTCCAATACTGTTTTTTGGAGGATTCGTTTCTGCTCATGGCTGCTGCTGTCAATGGTGCTGAAATTTCAGCTCGCTTGTCCAGGGGGCTGCCCGCAGTGCTGAAATTTCAGCAGTCGATGCAGTGATGCTATCTCCATGGTACTGAACTTCAGCGCCGGCTCTGAAATGCTGCTGCTATCCATGGTGCTGAATGAGTGCGGCTTCATTTCAGAGCCACTGCTCTCCAGTACCAGGCATCTGGGAAAAAAATCTGATTTTTTTGCAGGATCCGGGGCGATCTGGTGCCCACAGACTCCCATGTTAGGGGCGCCGGATCGCCACGGTAACAAGTAGGATCCGATTTTGTTTGTTTTTTGCACTGGACACAAAAAATGATGTAGACTTCGATTTTGTGTCCGGTGCAAACAATGAACAAAACCAAATCCTCCTGGAAAAACACAAAACCGGAAGCCAAATAAGGCCAATCCGGCACCATAGGGATATGTCGAGTCCCAGGCTTTGGGGTACTCGGGTATCAGGCGGTGAAGGGTTAACTTTGTCACGGGGAATGGTGGCCGTGCCTGATCCCGTGTCCTGGGGGACTATTCTTTTAAAAAGGGGAATTATTTAGAGGGGATTATATACAGTTTGTGTTGTCGTGACGCCACCTGCAGTTTCTGGTGAATTGCACCAGCGCCGCCACAGTCCACAGGAGGTAGATGGGATCCGCAGGCAGGACTGAACCTCCGAGGCAGCTATTCTGTGAAAGAGCAAGTTCATTAAAAAGAAGACGCAGCAGAGCCAAATTCACTTCACTCCAGGCACTTTACTTGAAACTTTAGCAGCATAGATTACAGTTCTCAGTTCAGCATTCAGATGTTATAACAGGTAGCTAATGGGTGGCTGCAAGCGGATCCCAAGTGGTATGATGGAACCCTGGGTGTGTGCCTTCGCTCTCTCTCTTCCCACATGTTCCTTTCCTGTTTCCCAGTGGTGGTGAAGTCGGGTTTCATGAAGCTAACCTGACCTCCTGTTTCCTCTCTCTCCTTTTGCTCCCGTTGGGTTACCCTCTGCAGAAAATCAGATCCGGCTGCCGGCTGACAGCTGCTGAAGTACAACGGCTCCCCGCTAGACACGATCCTGAAATTTCAGGACTAGACAGAGGCAGCAGCCACACACTGCCTATTCCAGCAGAAAACAGGACCTGAGCGCATATAGGTGAGATGAGAGTGATCACAAAGTAGACACACCTGGGAAGAGAACTAATGGTGGGTTTACACGTCGCGATATCGGCGTCCAACTCCGATCCAACTCCGACGAAAAGTCACGTGGTTCGGGAGTTGGACCCGATATCGTTCGCGCGTTGTACGGTTTGAACGTACAACGCGATGCTGGAACGATGCCAAAACGATATCGGGGTTGAATGAGCGTGCTATTCAACCGCCCAATATCGGATGGCCGTTGTAGCCGCATCGTACCGTGTGAGAGCCCAACTACGATGTGTATGCCGACGCTACCCATTAACTCCCATGTTAAATGGTCGTTCCTGGGTTGGGGGGGGCGTACACATCGTCGGGACGTTGTATCCCGATATCGGGCTGTGTAAACCGGTGATGCGATAGCGGGAAAAGCGCGCTCAAAAAGCGCGCTCCCGCGTCGTTGGTCCCGATATCGGACCGATATCGGGATGTGTAAACCCACCATAAGGAGCTTTGCTAACAATAGAAACTAATATTAACTCCTACACTGCCTAAGGAAACAAGCACATTTAATATGAAGTCTCACTATAAGAATGAGACACAGGTCCCAAAGCTGCCATAGACTCGTGACAAAAACAAATGCTAAAAAGCATGTTACGGGCATGTAAAAACAGCCAAATGAGAAAAATCCAAATATATGCATGCAGATGAAGTGTTTTGAAGAGGTTTTTAAAGCAGTTTCAATTCAATGTTAATCTTTGCTGTTCAAATGAAGTGTATTTTTATGCAGGATTTGTTTTTCCCCTTCAGTATTTGAATAATGCCTGGTGGAAAAATAGAAAGTGCTAGTCACTGCTATCAATGAGATCCTGTTGGAATTTAAAGTACCGTAGACATCGAACAATCAGAAAGCTTCAGAAACTGGTCAAAAACACTTCAGAAAACAAAAATCTCCAGGATCTAGTTTCTTGAAATGGGCATGTCTTGAAATACAATTCATATTTGAACACGTCCAGTAAACTCCATCTGTACATAGTTTTGTGGGGGTCTTCACCCTGAGAGACATTTAGCTCAGTTTTTAGAAGGGTCACTTCAAATGTTGAGTTTTTGGGGAGGATTCTGGAGAATTTCTGCTCCAAAAACTTAGCAAAAGTCCTCACTGTGAAAACACCGTTGGGCTGTGTGCACACAAGAGTTTTTCGAGAATTATTTGGAGTAGAAACGGAGTAAAACCCTACAAATCCTCCTACAAATCTAGAGTATCTGCTTCTGTTCTGTGGACTCATTTTTTTGAGCAGCACCCAAATAACTTCACGCTGTTGCCTGGCATTAATTTTGCCAAAACCATTGTTTTTATCCAGACCGCTGACCATCTGTCATGTATATTTGGGAAGGCGTAGTATAAGCGTACAAGCTAAACATGCCTGTCGTATGATGAGAAAGAGACCTTTGGCATATGCAGGATCAGGATGCATCAGAATGTTTTAACGGTAGAACTACAGAGGATCCAAAGGACGATGTGGTTTCAATCAGCGCAGCTGGAGGAAAATGAAATAGCCAAATGCTTTGGCGAAAACATTTAAAGGTGGTTTATTCTACATGTTTCAAAGTGTTCCTCACTCCTTCCTCAGGAAAGCCATCAGGTAACCTGAGGAGGGTGTGATTATAGCTCCGAAATGCATAGAATAAACCATCTTTGAATATTATCTTGGTAATCTAGTGGCTTTCTTGAGGAAGGAGTAAGGATGTGCGCCCCGCCTCCCTGTGTGTACCTTATTGTGTGTGCATCTCTGTGCCTCCATGTGACCCCCCACCTCCCTGTGTATGCCTCCATGTGCCCCAACCTCCCTGCGTGTCTTCCTGTGCCTCTGTGTGCCCCTCAACTCCCTGTATGTGCTTCTGTGGAGCCCCCACGGGACGGGAAGGTATCACTCCAGCTCCCAGACGTGTTCCTCAGTCTGTAGTTCTCCTGTCCCTCCGACCCTCACTAGGTCTGCACTGAGCTAACTCTGCTCTCTGTGTGCTCTTCACAGCCCTGCTCCAAGCTGAACTCTTCTCAGTTCTCCAGGAACTGACTGAGCTCTCCCTCAAGGGCAAGAGTATATAAGGAAGCAAGTTGTGCTCCCCCTCTTGGCCCAGAGGTGCTAGTGTTTGTCAGTGTGTAGTGGGGGAGAGAACCCATGTGATGTTATTGTGGCACATTAACCCATGGGGTGCCACATTCCCCCTTAGTTAAATACAGTACTCCGGGACTGTGGAAAAACAAGTAAACAACAATTAAACACAATTAATATTGACATAAACTTAAAATGAAAAAGTACAAAAATCACTAAAATGTGAAAAAGAGTGTGAAAAGTCAAAAAGCAGTCTTTCCGGGGGTTTAGTCTATTGCCTCCGGGCTGATGAATATATACAAGAGAGTTCTTACCACAACCAGTCCGTGGTATATATGGTCCATAAGTAAATAAGAAAAGTTCAAAGTTCATACAGGATAGTCTCTGTAGGTACTGGGCTTTTTTAACGTTGCAATAACTATATACATTTGTCCACGGGCGTTTCTGCTTAGGAGGCCTGAATTCGCTACACCACCCCCAGGCACTTTCTTTCCCTAACTTAATGTACATGGGGGTCAATCCAGTTCCTCCACCCTCTTGGACACAGTCTACTGGGCTCAATTTACATTTACTTTACATTTAAACAAACATATTTACATTAGGCCCCTTTCACATCTCTGCGTTTGCTGCGTTTTGCTTCATTTGCGTTTTTTCCGCGTTTTTACCGCAAAAAACGCATGAAAACGCATGCGTTTTTGTCCCCATTGATTTTAATGGGAACGCATGAAAAACGCATGCAAAAACGCATGTCAAAATGCATGTGCGTTTGCAAAAACGCAAAACGCATGCGTTTTTGCAAACGCAGCCCAAAACGTTGTTTGCCACGTTTTGAGCTGCGCTTGCAAAAACGCATGCGTTTTGCGTTTTTGCAAACGCACATGCATTTTTGACATGCGTTTTTGCATGCGTTTTTCATGCGTTCCATTAAAATCAATGGGGACAAAAACGCATGCGTTTTCATGCGTTTTTTGCGGTAAAAACGCGGAAAAAACGCAAATGAAGCAAAACGCAGCAAAACGCAGCAAACGCAGAGATGTGAAAGGGGCCTTACATATTTAATTCTGCATTTTACTCTTTGTACCTAGATGGTAACTGACCTTGCGTACTACGCTCTGATCTGCGCAATGTTGGTGGAGTTAGTCTGAAAGTGTGAGTAGACGTGTACCTATTTGGGGTGCATGGTGTTATGGCAGATGGAGGTCTGACTGCAGGACTGGCAAGTTCACTGGGACCAGGAATTTGTTCTTCCTCTTCGGATTCTACTTCCAGTTCTTCAAGTCTTGGGTCTTCCTCTGGTAACACGTGTTCTGGTAACACAGGTTCTGGTAACACTGGTTCTGGTAACACAGGTTCTGGTTTTGGGTCCACCATTGAAGGGAATGCAATCATTGGTACGACAACTGCTCCATGGTAATTTGGCCATGTTTTAGGAAAATCTCCTAGTACCGTGTGGAATATTTTTTCTTCTTTTTCTTGGATAGGTTGGACCTGCACGGGTTCTGTGACTTCAGGTGTCTTCAGGGTTTCAGGACACAATTTGAGTTGATCACGAGATACGACTTGTGACGTTTTTCCTTCATCTTTGCTTATCAAACAGGTTTTAACATTGTCTAGGTTAGATGGTATGACTGTGTATGGGACGGTTTCCCACTGATTATCCAGTTTGTTTGTACGTCTCTTTCTCTTGAGAACTTGATCACCTTCTTGTAATGGCATTGCTTGAGCATGTTTGTTAAAGGTCTTCTCTTGTCTTGCTCTTGCTTGTTGTAGGTTTCTCTCTACACATTCTTGGACTTGGTGATACTGTTTCTGACGTTTGATATCCCAATCCGTTTCTTCTACTTCTGTATCTGGTTTTTCAATTCCCATTTCTAGATCAATTGGTAATTTACCGGGTCTTGCACGCATAAGATAAGCTGGAGTGCAGTTTGTAGAACTCACGGGGACATGGTTGTATAAGTCTACCAAATCAGGTAATTTATCTGGCCACTGGTTTCTTTCTGACTCTGGTAAAGTCTTTAACAGTTCAATTACAATATGATTCATCTTCTCGCATAAACCATTTGTTTGAGGATGATACGTTGGTATGTGGATTTTCTTACAACCGTACATGTTGCAGAATTCCTTGAATAATTCTGATTCAAAGCTGGACCTTGGTCTGCAAGGACTTGTTCTGGGTAACCATGTGGTCTACAGAAATGCGTCTGGAATGATTTTGCTGCAGTCTTCGCTGTCAGATCTTTGACTGGTACCACCACTAAGAAGCGTGAGTAATGGTCCACGATGGTTAGGGCATAGACATAGCCTGACCGGCTTGGTGACAACTTGACGTGGTCTAATGCGACTAGTTCAAGTGGTTGCTTGGTTACTATTGGTTGAAGCGGGGCTTTCTGGGGATCTTTCCTTCTGAGGTTGCATGCGGCACATCTTCTGCACCATAGTTCAATGGATCTTCTCATGCCAACCCAATAGAATCTGTCTCTCAGGATTGCTTCCAACTTCTTCCATCCGAAATGACCTGCGTTGTCATGATAAGCTTCTAAGACCATTTGGATGTCTTGCTTGGGCACGATAATCTGCCAGACCAGTTCATGCGTTTTAGGATTGGTATGCGTTCTGCAGAGCTTCCCTTGATGCAGGAACAACTTGCCTCTATCCTTCCATAGCTGTATAGCTTCAGCTGGGGCATTCTGATCAGGGTGTGCGCTTTGTTGCGTAAGCAGGTCTTTCACTAGCTTCACGGACGGATCGTTATCTTGGGTTTCGGCCCATTCGTAGTGTCTTAACGGGTTAAGATCTACTTCCTGCTTTCTTTGGTAGGCGCCTGGCTGATAATCTTGTACAGTTGAACGATGAAAGGCGGTAGTTCAATCTCTTCCAACTCTTCCGGTTCCTCTTCCACGTCTTTCAGGTGCGGCATCCGGGATAAGGCATCTGCGTTCCCATTTTTGCGGCCTGCCCGATATTTGATGACAAAGTTATAGTTAGATAGCCGGGCTATCCATCGCTGCTCCAGAGCACCTAATTTTGCTGTGTCCAGGTGAATCAACGGGTTGTTATCCGTGTAGATGGTGAATTCTGCACCCGCCAAGTAATGTTTAAAGTGTTCTGTTACAGCCCAAACTACTGCCAGTGGCTCTAACTTGAAAGAGCTGTAGTTCTCGGGATTTCTTTCTGTAGGCCGGAGTTTCCTACTTGCAAAGGCAATAACTCTTTCTTTGCCTCCTTGCTTCTGCGACAATACTGCTCCCAGTCCCACGTTGCTGGCATCCGTGTATAGAATGAAGGGTTGCTGGTAATCGGGGTATGCCAGGATCTCTTCTCCCGTCAGCGCACTTTTCAGCTTGTTGAAGGAATCTTCTCTTTCCTCATCCCACCGTGTCAGGAGATTACAGTTTGTAGTCTTCTTTGATCGTCCTACCAGAATGTCTTGCAGAGGAGCTGCTAGCCTCGTGAATCCTCGTATAAATCTTCTATAATAGCCTACCAGGCCCAGGAATTGCCTCACTTCTTTCACGTTCGTAGGTCTTGGCCAATCCCTTATCACTGTGACTTTATCAGGATCCGGTGCTACTCCCTCTGAACTCACGACATGTCCCAGGTATTGTACCTTTGGTTTGAGAAGGTGACACTTGGATGGCTTGATTTTCATGCCATATTTCGATAAAGCTTCGAACACTTCTGCCAGGTCTTGTAGTCTTCGAGTAGACTATGACGTCATCCAGGTACAGGAGGACAGTTTCAAAGTTCTTGTGCCCGAGGCAGCTCTCCATCAGACGTTGGAAGGTCCCGGGTGCGTTGCAGAGTCCGAACGGCATACAATTAAACTCACAGAGGCCCATCGGCGTAGTAAACGCTGTCTTCTCCTTGTCGGCCTTGGTAATGGGTATGCGTCCTTATGTGTGATGCGATTAATCTGCCGGTAATCTACGCACATTCTCATGGTCCCATCCTTCTTTTTAACTAACACTAGAGGTTCTGCCCAGGGGCTACAACTGTCTCTTATTACCCCTGCAGATTTCATTTCCCTGAGCATGTCTTTGGTGGTTTGGTAGTGAGCTGGTGGTAAGGGTCTATACCTCTCTTTTATAGGTTGATGGTTACCTGTGGGTATAGTGTGCTCTACCCCTTTAATCTGCCCAAAGTCTAACGGGTGTTTGCTGAATATTTGTTCATATTCCTTCACTACCCGGTATACTCCATGCTTGTGACGGGGAGGTGTAGAACTGGTACCTACATGCAACATCTGGCACCAATTCTCCAGCTTCTCCTCTGAGCCATTGTCATCCGCCTGACATGACGGGTTCAAGGGCTCGGCGGCTGTGATGTTATTGTTATCAACCGTGCATAACTTAGCCATGGTAGCATACTTTGGTAACGTGATCTCATCATCTCCGCAATTTAATAGGCGTAATGGCACCCTTCCCCTGTGTACGTCAACTACTCCTCTAGCAGTGAGTATGGTCGGTCTACTGTCTGAGTACACGGGTTCTACCAGGGCCTGATAGTCTTGCCCTTTAATGCCTATTGCGGCTCTACACCATACCAACATTTCAGTTTTGGGAGGAATTACAATGGGTATTGGATCACTTACTCGTACACTGCCGATCTCACCTCCGGAGATTTCTACCTGCTGCTTCAACATCAGGGCTTTGATCTCTTTGTGCAGAAGCCTCTGTTGTCCAGTTCCGGCAGTCTCGGCGATTTGCTGCAAAACACTTAACACTTTGGAAAAACATTTCTCAATGACATTCATTCCTAGCAGCATCACTGGCTCACGGTCTCGCCGGTTAACATCTATGATTATAATACCCTGGTTCTGCAATTCTACCTTCCCAACCTGAATATTCATCTCTCTAAACCCAACCTTTGGTATTACCTGTCCATTACTAGCCCATACATCAAAGTTAAAGTCATCTGGCGCATTAGTAATGTCTGAATCAGCCCAGTACCTTTTATATAGAACATGTGGGATGGATGTTATTTGGGATCCGGTATCCAGCAAGGCACTAAAGGGGATGCCATCCAACACAATAGGGATCACCGGCTTTCCTCCCACGAATTTGTCATACCAGGCGGAGGGACCTTGAGCGTTCATTCCTGGGGAGCGGCCCGCCTGCCCAGGGAATCGTCGTTTAAAGGACACTCACGAGCAAGATGGCCTGATTTCTGACAACGGCGGCAAATGGGCTGTCCATCTGGTTGGTAGCGATCGCTGGGTCATCCTCTTGCTGCTGGGTATCTTCTGGGCCTCATCCACGGAACATCCTCTCTGCTGGTCGCCAACTCGATCTTGGGTGCAGGTTTTGACTCTCGCAGTTCCTTGATGACCTTGGCCATGGAGATCACGGTGTCTGTCAGGGCATCTAGCTTTTGGTTGAGCACTGCATTTGAGATATATTCCCCAGCCTCAGCAGCAGTCGCTGACATAGCAGATGTCGCTGGCGCTGCCGGCTGCTGAGGTGCTGCTGCAGTGTCAGGCACAGGTGTTAATTCTCGTGGCTCTTCCAGCTGCTGCAGACGGATAGCTCTATCTTTCAGCTCAGTAAATGTCATGTCAGGGTTCTGCAACAGTATCATGCTTAACTGTCCTCGATGGGAGGGGGAATGGAGGCCCTCTATGAATTGGTCAAATAGCATTTTATCAGCCCCCGGGGCTAAAGCAGGTTCTGCCAGCTTAAGGGCTTTGATTGCTTCCTGCAGGTTCAAGGCAAAGTCTCTGGCACTCTGCTTAGGTTTCTGGTGGCATGCAAAGAACCTCATCTTAGCCCGGGTATCAACAGCAGATTCAAACATTGCTTTCAGTCTGGCTGCTAGATGTTCTACAGTGTCCTTATCTGTGTCCAGCCAGGACGCAACCTCACGCCGTGCATTGCCCGTTAACTGTCCCATTATCATTCCTACACGCTGGGCTTCAGTGAGGGGATACATCACATAATACTCTTTAATCTTTTGCATAAAGTCAGTTAAAGTATTAGGCTCACCGGAGTATTGGGGCAGCCACATTGCCCCTGGAGTATACGGCATCAGGAATGGCATTATGGATGCTGTTCCTTGCGTCGCTGCACCGCCGGGTACTATCACTGGGTCCGGCGCTGCAGCTCCACCGGCTGCTCCGTTACCGTCTTGTGCATCGGCCTGCGACATCTTGGGCCCCCTTAGTTAATATGCGCCCTCCGTCTTCCGTTCCGTCCGGATGTCTATGGGAGGTTCCGGGGTGCAGCAGGGATCTTCTTTCCCGCCGGATGTCGTCAGCACCAAGGGAGGAGGCTGGCTTCGCGCCAATGCAAGGTACCGCCCCCTTTCTTTCCCGCGTGCCGCGCGATCCAAAATGGCGGATTTTCAAATATACAGTTCAGATGGCGCACGGGGTCCAATTCTTTTGGACCGGTAGATCCTGTTCGTGACGCCAGGTTGAGGAGCCCCCACGGGACGGGGGTACTCGGTGCCGGACCGGTCGGTGCCGGGGAAGTCACGGGTGGCTTGGTCCGGACCGTGTCCCTGGGCCCGCACAATAAGATGGGGGAATATTTACAAGGGGATTTGTCACGGGTGACGCCACCCACTTGGTGCGGCCAGTGATGGGCCGCCGCTGCCGCAGAACCTCCGGGGGTGATGTGATGGCAGCAGAGATGGTGTAGTTCCAGTGGGAAGAACTGTATCCCCCGGGGCAGTAAGGGTTAAAGTCTATTGGGTTTATAGATGGTGGAGACGGGGTTAAAGGACACACACTCACGTTTGGTAGACACTGGTGCACTTCTCCTTCTCCCCTGAGGTTGCAGAGCTGACAGGCTTGTAGCAGGGGGGAGCTCTCTGTGCTGAATCTGGAGCAAAGGTCGCAATCAATACACAGACTCACAGTTTTGCTGTTTTCCAAAGCTTTACTACTGATGTTACTGCAGATTATAGTCCACGGAGTCTGTAACGGGGATGAGCTCTCTCTTCCCACCCTGTCCGGGGTCGTCAGCGTCCTTATGCTGCACTGTGTATGTGTCCTGGCTGCTGCTATTAGATGAGCTGCTGGTATTCCTCACGTCTCTCTCTCTTTCTCTGTATTCTGCTGGTACCACTTGGCTAGGCAACTTGAGTCCTCTGTGCTGTGCTGACCCCTCCGTGTTGCTTCGCTCTGGTACTAGGGGCATCTAGAGATCCCACTGTTCCGGGATTCACTGTGCTGTGGGTGCCAGACACAGTACCGGATCCGGTGTCCGTTTCTGTGCGTTCTTCTGGGCAAGTGAAGGTATCACTCCAGCTCCCAGACGTGCTCCTCAGTCTGTAGTTCTCCTGTCCCTCTGACCCTCACTAGGTCTGCACTGAGCTAACTCTGCTCTCTGTGTGTTCTTCACAGCCCTGCTCCGAGCTGAACTCTTCTCAGTTCTCCAGGAACTGACTGAGCTCTCCCTCATGGGCAAGAGTATATAAGGAAGCAGGTTGTGCTCCCCCTCTTGGCTCAGAGGTGCTAGTGTTTGTCAGTGTGTAGTGGGGGAGAGAACCCATGTGATGTTATTGTGGCACATTAACCCATGGGGTGCCACACTTCCCTGTGCCTCTGTGCCCCACTTCTCCCTTTGCCTCTGTGTGCCCCCACCTCCCTGTATGTGCTTCCCTGTGCCTCTGTGTCCCACTCCTCCCTTTGCCTCTGTGTGCCCCCCTGTTTCGCCGTGTGCCCCACACCTCCCTGTGTGTGCCACACTTTGTCTCTGTGTCCCCCCTGCCTCCCTGTCTGTACCTCCCTGTGCCTCCGTGTGCCCCTGCCTCCCTGAGCCTGTCTGCACCTCGCACTGCAGACCAGGACCTTTGGTGATGTCACAGTCATTTGATCAGTCACGTGTACCTGATCACATGACCATGACACACTACAGGTCCTGTATGTGAGGCACAGAGGTCAGTCTGAGTGCGGCAGTGATGGTGGCGGCGGTGTGAGTGGCAGGATGTCTGGGCCGGTTTTTGGCGGCTCCGCTGGTGGTAGTGTGCGAGAGTCAACTATTGCTAGGGGACACCATATTAGTACACCCCTCACTTGAGTGTGCTAATGTGGCACCCCTGCGACCAGGGTGACCACAGGGTGAACTGCAGCCAGGTAAGGTAGAGATGGTTGCCTGAAAAACACCCACACAGGTACTCACACCGACCCTACGCCTAGGACTCTAGGTTAGGAAAGGCGTAGCAGGGGTTAAGAGATTTGTGGGTGGAGCGTAGAGCAGCACTGATCCAGTGGGTGACACCGTGGATAAAAAAACAGACATCACCAGTTGCAGGGAGAAGCAGAGCAGAACAGTAGTAGAGAGAAGCAGATGTGGCACCCTGTGCCAGGTAAAGCCGCAGAACCAACTAGTTCACTAAGGGATTTCCACATCTGGTTCCTCACTTATGACCTGCCCAGGCTGGGGTACTCAGAGCTCGGGCACGGTGTCAGGGGGGGACGCTATTACGGGTGGCTGCACCTGAGTCCGTGGCCCAGGGGTCGGTGACTTCTTAAAAATACAGTTTCTAATAGGATAATTAGTGACGCTACCTGTAGTACCTGGAGAGGGATCACCAGCGCCGCCACAGTCCTCCGGAGGGCGATGGTATTGCGGCAAGGGTGGTATAGCTTCCTACATGTGAAGGTGGACCTCCGAGGTAGCGTTGTAGGGAGGTTGTTCAGAGTAGGGGTTTGGGCCAAGGTAAAGGATAGTGAAGCAGTCTCTATGGAGTACGGGAGCAGGGAGGAATAACTCACACACACCGATGAGTGTCTCTTTACCTTTTTACTGGTGGAAGTTGCAGGAAATTCGCCTGGAGCACTGTCGGGTGACCAGAAGCACAGTGAAGTTCCACAGGGAGTGAGTATAAGGCCTCCATAAGTTCTCTCTCCCGTTTGTTGAAGCCCTGCTGTGTATAACCTGGCTGGCCTCCTCACTTCTCTCTCTCTCCTCCTGCGCGGTCTTGCGGTCTGCGGGTTACTAGGGATAAACGAATCTACTCGCTAGGACTTGTTACTTGGCGAGTAGTAAGGGACTCGCAGGACTCGGTACTCTGCGAGTTTCCCAGCGTTTACTCGCACGAGTCCAATGCAAATCAATGGCAAACGCTGACAAAACTAGGATTGCCATTGTCTTGCATTAGACTCGGCTACTGTGTCAGTGATAGCAGGGAAACTCGCAAAGTAACTGCTGTTACTAGCGATTTCACATCCACTTCCATCTGATCGAGGATGACCTTTCCACTCCACTCTGGGGAGGGCATCTCTTCAGCCCTCGCAGAGACTGCTAGGGTCCACCCCGTACCTTCTATCGGCGATAGGGATATATCTTTTTGGCTCACCACTTCACCTTTATGTAAGTATACCAGGGCCAGATCTGTCCCTCGGGGCAAGGTGACCTCACTGGGCCCCACATTCAAGGCTCTGATAGGGACGCGTCCTTGTTGGACCACAGCTACCGTACGAGCTATCATAACTTCTTGGTCCACTCTTCCGGTTGCTACAGGCTGCACAATCACTTCTACCCCATCGAGATTGCGATAGGTTCCCACTGGGAGGTGTAATATACTTTCTCGTCCGGGAGGCAGGATTATGGGCACCTTCCCAGGAGCCCTGATGACCCCTACCGTCTGATGAGATGGCACACTCTTCTGCGTCCCACAGACACGGATCAGTCGCTGAAGTGCTTCTTGCGTAGGCTTATGTGTAGTAGCCTGCTTCCAGTATCCGGGTCCCCGTTTGATGAACATAATCTGATCTAATTCACGTAGGACATTCATCCCCAGTATTACAGGTACATCTCCTTTGACGGGCTCGGGGACTAGTAGGATCTCTTTTCTCCCCACTTCTTGCCCACAGATACGAACATTCATCCACACAACCCCTGTGACCGGGATCGGTTGCTGGTTAGCGGCAATCACCCGGATCAATGTCTCTTTCTCTGGCCTGGCCAGTGCCTGGAAATGTTGATTGAAGTATGCTTCTGGCATCGTCGTCACTTGTGACCCGGTATCTATCAAGCAATCCACTGGGACACCCTCGAATTCAGCACGTATGATGGGACACCCAGCAATCAGATGTTCGTCATGATAAGGAGCGGCCTCCCTTCTCGCCTCCCCCGCAGAGTGCCGCACTACTGCGGGGGTTGGTAGTTTAACGGAGGCTTCTGTTGGCCTTGAGTGCTATTCCGGCACCCTCTGGCAATATGCCCCCGACCTCCACATCGCCAGCATTGGATGTCTTCTCTTCGTTGAGGAATACCTCGTGCCTCTGGTGGCTGCTGAGAGGAAGCCTGCACCCTCCAGTTTCCCATTGGTCGCGCCGGGGAATTATTGCGTGCGTACGATGGGCCAGGTTGAAGGGAGGATGGTGCAGCTGGGTAGGGAGGTGTAACAGACAGATCCCTCATTCTTTGCTCCATCTGGGTCAGCTTCTCCTGTACATTGAGAACGGATTTCTGTAAATCCTGCACCACCTGGACCAGCACCTCTTGGCGGTTTGTGTCCACGCTGGACTTGGCGGCTTGGATGCGCACCACCCCAGAAGCGTAGCTTTCTTCTTTACTTCGGGCTACTGTTTCTGCCAGGATTTGACGAAATGTAAGAGCCGGGGTCGCTCGGACCCGTTCTGACAGGGCTCGCCTCAAGGATATGCTGTGTAATCCTAGAATAAACTGCTCCCGGAGTATCCGGTCTGTGGAGCCTATGCCGCCGAGTTCAGCTGCCTCCTTTTTCTGCACCTCTGCTAACACTTCTTGTAGTGCTGTGGCATACTGAGAGATCCCTTCTTCTTCCCGCTGCAGCCTCGAAAAAAATTTGGCGCGAAGATGTCCCGCACTAGCAGTCTCGCCATAGATTTCTTCGAGGAATCCAACTAACTCTTTCAGGGTACTACGGGTGGGTTCTGGTTGTAGACAGACGTTTCTACGGGCTTCTCCCTCTAGTGCAGTCAAAGCGATGTCTACTTCAAGCTCTGGGCCGATGTTATAAACCTTCAGGGTGCTCTGCAGTCGGGACACCCAGTCACACAGTGCTATGTTATTGCCGTCAAACTTTGGGAGTACACTAAATATTGTGCCCATTGGGAGTGTCCTTGCAGGGGTTCCACCATTGCCCACATTACCCCCGTTAATATTAGCATTCCCGCCGTTGCTGTCTGCTGCCTCCATCTTGGTGACCGTACCCTGCTCGCAGCGCCACTTGAAGCGATGGCTGGGAGGACCACCGCGGTGCAGAATAAGGTACGATACACAAGATGGGAGTGCAAACCACAAGGGTGAATTTATTAACAGGTGGGGAAAGATGTGAAGAAGGAAGGTTCAAGCAGGGGTAAACAGTGGCAAATGAGATTTAACAAACTTTTCGTTTTCTCTAGTTGGTCCGCTCAATAGTACGGTTCTCCAACTATCACAAGTTAAGAGCACACAGGTAAATTCACAACAACAAGGTACAATGCTACTCTACGTGTAACCTTTCTGGCCTTGCTACACAGGCCACACGGCTGCCGTGTTCTATCTACTGAAGCCTATTCTAAACCCTGAAAGGTGCACAATATTCAACTCACAGTGATGCAGGGATTTGGATGCAGTCCTGGGGGCCCCCAACAACAGCAGTCTTATCCGAAGGTGCACACGGCTCCTGTCTCGGGTCGATGGGCTGCAAATCTTCTCCTTGCTTCAGGTTATCACTGGATCCCAGGCATGTCTGTGTCCCACTTTCATTTCACACGAACACTGCAGTCCTTTCCAAAACACACAGAAGGTCTGTTCCTCTCTACACATAAACGGTGGCAGCGTGTTTCTTACGGTCCCACACAGGCAGGGATTTCTTAAAGTGGCAACGCTTCTCTTACTGTCCATAGCAGTAGCCCCCCAATAGGGTGACCAGAAGCACAGTGAAGTTCCACAGGGAGTGAGTATAAGGCCTCCATAAGTTCTCTCTCCCGTTTGTTGAAGCCCTGCTGTGTATAACCTGGCTGGCCTCCTCACTTCTCTCTCTCTCCTCCTGCGCGATCTTGCGGTCTGCGGGTTACTAGGGATAAACGAATCTACTCGCTAGGACTTGTTACTTGGCGAGTAGTAAGGGACTCGCAGGACTCGGTACTCTGCGAGTTTCCCAGCGTTTACTCGCACGAGTCCAATGCAAATCAATGGCAAACGCTGACAAAACTAGGATTGCCATTGTCTTGCATTAGACTCGGCTACTGTGTCAGTGATAGCAGGGAAACTCGCAAAGTAACTGCTGTTACTTTGCGAGCCGAGTCCAGCTGTCTTCTCTGTGCAGGCTGCCGCAGCTCCAGGGTCCTAGAGCCCGCCTGCTCAAAGAGATGATGTAGCAGAGCTGCGATTGTTCTCAGTCTGCTCATTCCATGTGCATAGACATCTATATCTATGCACAGGGGATGTAGCAGAGAGGACATCGCGTTTTGGACTACGTCGGACGGAAGAGGATTTTTTTAATTAAAGATGGAGTCCCTAATGGCTTTTTTTTTTATTTCAAATAAAAATTTTTCTCTGTGTTGTGTTTATTTAACTCTTTATTGGAGATTCTTAGTGGCTGGGTCAAACGTGGCCTGACATTAAGAATCTCGGGCTTAATACCAGCTTGTATAACAAAGCTGGTATTAACCCCTTTATTACCCAGCGTGCCACCGCCACCAGGGCCGCTGGAAGAGCGGGGTTCAGCGCCAGAGGATGGCGCTTCAATGAACGCGCCATCTTCTGGGGCGGCTGCGGCCTGCAATTTGCAGCGGGGGGTGCCCAGAAGCTTGGGCATCCCTGCGCTGCGGATTCCAGCCCCAGCTGCTTAGCTGTACCTGGCTAGACATAGAAATTTCGCGGAGCCCCACGCATTCTTTTTTTATTATTTCATGAAATTCATGAAATAATTAAAAAAAAGTGCTCCCCTATATTCTTGTGTCCGGCCAGGTACAAATAGGCACCTGGGGGTTGGGGGCAGCCCGTCGCCGCCTGCTGGATCCGGCTGGTTCCAGAAATACGGCGAAGCCCACGTAAAAATTTTTTCTGACAAATCCATAAAACAATGTAAATAAAAGGGACTGCATCTTTATTAACCCCTGGACCATGGGCGAGGGGTTAATAAAGATGCAGTCCCTTTTTTAGGATTGTTTTATTGATTTTTCAGAAAAAAAATTACATGGGCTTCGCCGTATTTCTGGAACCAGCCGGATCCAGCAGGCAGCGACGGGCTGCCCCCAACCCCCAGGTGCCTATTTGTACCTGGCCAGACACAAGAATATAGGGGAGCCCATTTTTTTTATTATTTCATGAATTTCATGAAATATTTAAAAAAAAATGCGTGGGGCTCCGCGCAATTTCTATGTCTAGCCAGGTACAGCTAAGCAGCTGGGGGCTGGAATCCGCAGCGCAGGGATGCCCAAGCTTTCTGGGCACCCCCCGCTGCAAATTGCAGCCCGCAGCCGCCCCAGAATATGGCACGTTCATTGAAGCGCCATCCTCTGGCGCTGAACCCCGCTCTTCCAGCGGCCCTGGTGGCGGTGGCACGCTGGGTAATAAAGAGGTTAGGGCCAGCTTTGTATTATCACCTGGCCCTAAGCCCGAAATTTATGGCGGTCACGCCAATATTAGACATGACCGCTATGAATTTCTATTAAATTGTTTTAAAAAAAACAACACAGAGAAAAATTTTTAGTAGAAATTTTAAAAAAAGCCATTAGGGACTCCATCTTTATTTAAAAAAATCCTCTTCCGTCCGACGCAGTCCAAAACGCGATGTCCTCTCTGCTCATCCCTGTGCATAGATATAGATGTCTATGCACAGGGAATGAGCAGACTGAGAACAATCTCAGCTCTGCTACATCAGGCAGCAGGCGGGCTCTAGGACCCTGGAGCTGCGGCAGCCAGCACACAGAGCAGACAGGACTCTTATCTGTGCGAGTTTCCCAGCGATTACCTGCACAGTAAACGAGTCCAATGCAAATCAATGGCAAAACTAGGATTGCTTCAGGCTGAAGCTTCCGAGACACATCTGTGATTTGTAAATCGCACACTACTTGCTATTACTCGCTTCCCCATTCATTAACATTGGACTCGCTAGACTCGCAACGAGTAGCGAGTCCCGGGCTCGGACTCGCTAGCGTCAAGCGATTCCGAGTAATTTAGGATTCGCCCATCACTACGGGTTACCCTCGTTGATGACCATCGCCCTCTCCTCACTACGGTGTCTGGCTCCCTTAATATTGAGTACGCAGGGGGACCGGGTGACTGAAGTCTCCACGGTGTATCCAGGGTTTTCTGCTGGTTTGAAGCACTGCTGCAGGTGTGGACCCCCGAAGTCCGGTACTTAATTGGGTGAACCTCCACTGGCTCCTCTACTCCCACTGTCCTCTGTTCTCCTCACCTTCCGGTCCCACTCCTGGGCTTGGCTGGACGGCAGAAGGGCTACTCTGGGTCACTGGTTCGGGCCGAGCACGGCACCAGACACCAGGACATGTTCGCAGCTCTCCTAGCGTCTGCACACTCTACCTAACTCCTCCCTCAGCACCAGTATTTATAGGGATTTCGCCTCAGGTCAGCGAGTAAAGCTCCCCCTACTGTGCTGGGGTGGAAGGTGTTGTTTGTAAGTGGTACCCCCTGTGCAAATCCAGCTGTGCACTAGGGAAGCTTGTGATTACCTGTGGGAGCAGGGCGCAACACATACACCCAACACCTTCCACTCCAGGCCTGTAGGGGGAGCTCTACTGGTTGCTGTTAAGCCAGATCCCCTATAAATACAGGTGCTGGGGGCGGAGTTAGCCAGAGTGTGCAGTCGCTAGGAGAACTCTGAAAATCAGCTCAGAGCCTAGTGAGCTAAACTGGTCACCGGAGGCGTGCTAGGCCCGAGATAAGTGCACTGCCAGAGCCAGTGTGACTGTCCAGAGAGTGAGGGCCGAAGGCAGAGACGAGCAACACTACAGTGGGGGTAGAGGCGCCATCCCAGCTCATCCCACCAGAACACCGGTCACTGGAGTCCGAGTCTCCAAGGGAGAAAGAAGTTAGCCCAGCAGAGAATCCCAGTACACCGTGGAGGCTTAGCTTCCCGCACACCCGCAGCACCTACATTTGAGAGCCAGGAGCTGCAGGAGAGATAGCGGTAGCCAAACGAGAGCCCTCAGTGCAGCAACACGGGTGTGAAGGAACAGGAAAGGTCAGGCCTGGTTTCATACACGCCAGACTCAAGACAAGGGAACAGGACAAGGAGGCCTATACCCCGCTCGGTGTGGAAATCACAAAGTGCACCCTTCAACCCTGCATGTGTACCTGGAGAAACATCAGTAAAAGGTACAGAAAAAGACTTTATTGTGTGCGTGTCCCTTCTTCAACCTGTCTTACACCACAACGACTGTGCAGCCCCATTCCAACCGTGCTGCCCTATTCCACCATCATTACCCTACAGCCCCGGGGAACCCACTCTTCCTGTAGAGAGCTACAACACCTTGCTGCCGCCCATCACCCCGGAGGTCACAGCAGCGCTGGTGCCGTCACTGGACCTACAGGTAGTGTCACGACTGACAATAACTTTAATCCTTGTAAATATTCCCCTTTTTATTCTGTCACCAGGGGCACGGACTCAGGCACCGACCATCCGTGACATCCCTGTACCAGTATGCCCAAGATCAGAGTACCCCGATCCTTGGTATGAGACACAGATTCCCAGGAGGACGGGTGCCCTGGAGGATGCACAATCCTAGAGGCTACATGCCTAAGAGAGAAAGCTTGCTCCATAGCCGGAGGCTAGGGAAGAGCCACAGTTTGACAGAGGAAGAGTGGGAGGACAAAGGCCCGGCAACCGCACACACCTTAGCTGACCGGAGGAACCCTGAAGCTGAGAGACAGTGAGGACAAGGGAGCCTGGTGATCCCACAGCCATACCTGGGACATTGGAGGCTAAGCTGCTACAGCCAGAGAGCCGGCTCTGTAGAGGTGACCAGGGGTACTCTAAGACCCTAATCACGAGACACACCGGCGTGGGGCAGGTACTCCATGACCTGCAGCCGACCTACCACCACGGTCTAGTAACACAGCCATTAGACTGGGGCTAGTGATCCTGACAGAGAGGGAATCATCACACAAGAGCCCATGAAGGCCAGACCAAACCCGTGAGTGAGGAAACAGAGAAAGAGACAAGGGCCTGAAAGGACTTGAGGGAATCAACGCAGAGGACCTGCCTGAGATGCATAACCCAGTTACCCGGAGCAGAGCTAAAGTGTGAGAACTGTTGTAACTTGGAAGAGCTGAAAGAACTGTAACTTGTAAACTGTTGTGAACTGCTGCTAAAGAACCTTAAGTAAAGTACCCGGTAAGCTTACCACTGCCTGAGACTGCTTTCTTCCAGCGTCGCAGCAAAGTCCGGAGACTTGCTATTCCTACATACTAGCTGGAGAAGCTGCAGCAGCAAAGTAAGTGCCCCTCCATCAACACTACACCTGCCCTGGGGACCCTCAGCCCTTCCCGAGGAGGGCTTACCATCCACGCTGCCACTCACCAATGTCCCCAGCAGGAATACGGCAGCGGTGGTCCTACTGACCACATACCCCGGGTGGCATCACAACAAATCTACCTGTATATACCCCCTTTACTTGCCGCATCTGGGACAACGGGACCGGGACCGGCACTTTGCCACCCCACAGAGACAGTATGGATCAGGTCTCGAGTATCCAGGTCCCTAGTGTGCGACACTAATATGACATGGCTTCCGGCAGCGCACAGGGAATTGTGGGATTTGTGGAGGTCGCTTCAGAAGTTGATGACACATGCCACAAAGTAAGTATATAATACATGAACAGTCATGTTTTTTCTATGAACAATCAAATTTTTCTGGTTGAAATAAAAGTTGTCACTTTGATTTCTCATTTTTCAGACAAAACTGAACCCACAATAAAATGTTGAAAAATTAAGTAATTCTTGATTTTATCACTCAATGGTCCTCATAAGCATGAAAAATCTGATCTACAGCAGTAGGGGTATATTCTGGCCTGGAGGTGTATAATCTGGCTTAGGCCAATTTAACCCTGGGTATAGTCTGGGCAAGGGGTTATGGCCACTTTACACGTTCCGATATCGGCGTCCAACTCCGACCAAAAGTCACGTGGTTCGTGCGTTGGCCTCGATATCGTTCGTGCGTTGTGTGGTGTAAATGTCCAATACGATGCACGAACGATGTCAAACCGATATCGGGAAGAAATGAGCAGGCTCTCCAACGGCCCGATATTGGATGGGCGATCTGGCAGGATCGTGCTGTGTGACAGCCCAACAACGATTTGGAGCACAACTTCCCCTATTCTCTCCCATGTTAAATGGTCGTTCCTGGGTCACCCGTACAAGGGGGCGTATACATCGCTGTTGCTTTGCCTGCCGATATCGCGCTGTGTAACAGCTCCTATTCGATCTTGGAATTCTGCCCAGAAAAATCGCGCTCCGCGGCGTTGGATCCAATATCGGACCGACGTTGGGACGTGTAAAGTGGCCCTTAATCTGGCCTGTTACACCAGGACATGACTCTCCAGTTCGGTGTGATTATGACGATACCAACCTTACACTTTGTTTTTAGATTTTACTGCTGAAAAAATTCTGAACTTTGTAAAATATAACATTTTTGCTTTGTGTTGTTGTTTTCTTTGCTTATATATGAAGGCAATTGCTGCATCTAAACGATATGTGATTTCTTTTAAAGGGCATTGGCAGCAATAGAGCCTCTGTTCCTGGATATTTGCTTTCCTTTGGATTTAGACCTGACAATAAGCGAACAAATATTAGATTTAGGGCTGTGTGACAGATGGAGCGCTGGCAGGCAGCTCTTCATTGTCTTTCTTTGGGAATATATCACCTGCTGGAGCTCTATGTGACCTTGGCAGGGAAGGGTTAATGAGTGACGATACCAGTCATAAGTACACACACCATAGTCATCTATGTCAGTTCATCCCACCGCTTAGGCTACTTTCACATTGCGAATTTTTCCAGTCCATGGGGATCCTGTTTATTGCAGGACCCCACAGCCAGGAAAGGACTGGATCAGATGTGTGCCTTGGATGCCATTTCTGTGTCCGGGTCCATGATTTTCACGGATCCGGACACAGAAAGGAGCCCGAGCCTGCAAAGCGCAGGCAAGTGGGGCACTTTCACTTTTGCAATGTATATACAAAAATAATAAAAAAAAAGATCCTCACCTCTCCGGCATGTGTCCTGCGATGTCCGCCATCTAGCTCCGAGGGTTTAAGGACCTGTGTATCAGCTGACTGGGCTGGGCACCGCGATCGGTCACATGACAGTGTCAGCTGAGCGGTTTAAATCTCCAAAACCGATCGACAGGTGGGCTATTTAAACTGCTCAGCTGATGCGGTCATGTGACCAATCAGCTGATCGGGTTGCCCTGCCCGGTCAGCTGATATGCAGGTCATTAAGCCCTCGGAGCTAGATGGCGCACATCGCAGGACACATGCCGAAAAGGTGAGGATCTTTTTTTTTTTTTAACCCTTGCTTCACTTCTGCAATGTATGTATATAAATTGCAAAAGTGCTCCACAGGCCCCCATGTTAATTGCCGCGGACCGCGCCAGATTCAATTGTGTCCAATTTGGTCCGCTGTGCCCAAAATCAGAGCAGTCTCTGATTCTGGATACTGCAAAAAATCGGACACAATCGGATCTGTCACAAAACGGATGGCAATAGAGCACCAATCCGTGCTCATAGGAATACATGGTGGCCAAATCGGATCTGCGGCTGTCCGTTTTACAACAACCAGCCATGGATGGCCAAAAATCGCGATGGGAATGGCCACCAATCTAATGTGCATGGGGACTTGCTACCAGGGCATAATGATGAGGGTGTGACAGCGATCAGGTCTGCGCAGGATTCGGGTCCGCTGATGCCAGTGCCTATTTCAGCAGGATGTGCCTCGAGGATACACACTCAGATGTAATGCACTGTGGTGCACAGACTCGGCGGGTCCCTGTGCAGCAATACACACTGCTAGCCAATTATAGGCAGCAGATGACATCAGCATGCCAGTCACAGGCGCATAACAGTGATGTCTTGTGTCGCCCATAGTAGGCACACCGAAGTCAGTTGCCGGTCTCTGTGTCAGAACAGAACAGGTTGCTGTGTGACGTGGTGAGTGGGCAAGGTGAGAGGAATGCTTCTTTATGCGCTTGAGAATAGCTGCCGAAATGGGACATATATACACCAGGATGGGAGACATACAGTTGCAACCAGACATTTACATATACTTTATAAAAAGACTCATCTGCCTGTTTTTCTCACTATCTGATGTGAAATCAGAATATATCTTTTTAGGATATAGGTTGATTAGGATTACCATAATTATTAATATTTTCCAAATGCCAGAATAATGAAAGAGAACGTTTTAAGGCATTTTTATTACTTTCTCCAAAGTCACAAGTTTACACACATTTCATCAGTATTTGGTATCATTACCCTTAAAACTGTATGACTTGGGTCAAACATTTTGGATATCCTTCCACAAGCTTCTCACAATAGTGGGTAGGAATTTGCCTGCCTATTGCGGTGCAGTGAGCTGGTGGCTCTCTACACCGCAATACATTCCAGCTGATTGTGCGTATTCTGCACAGTTTGCTGGTGTCGGTGGGCCCCCTGATTCCACGTATCCTCAGTCACCGCAATGGTTACGACACTGTTTGCAAGAAGCTCTAAAATATTGGTGTAAAGTACACCTGTCCTGCTTTTTGTCATGCATGTGACTTTTTTCTATTCTATTTAAAGTCAGTGGGACTGTCACAGATAGGTGAGCGTTGTACTCCACCAGTTCCATAGTCCTTGCCACCACTGCTCTATTAAAACTCTGAGAACGTATGTTTATGGGAAAGTTGGGTAATATATGTAGATCTAGGTACAGTTACACGGCACGACGTTGGAACGATGTCCGCAACGATCTGGTGGGCGCGCGGTTGTTGCAGACATTGTTTTGACATCATTGGTGAGATGTCACACGTCTAGATATCGTGGACGGCTCACCAACAATGTTGTGAACAGGTATCATTTGCACAACCCAGTGAACGATCCCTGCTAAATGCTGTGAATGTGCGAAGTCAGCAACGACATCGTTATCGCGTGTCACACACAACGATATACCAGGTTGGCTGATCGTTGAGAACATTTTCTAAAACTAGCGATCAGCGATCCAACGCAACAAGGTCGCAATGATGTAGCTGGAACATCTCCATACCCATGACGTATCAGCGATGTCGTTAATGATGTTGTGCCGTGTCACGGGGCCTTCTGGCTCATAAAGGTAACCCAGAACAAAAGATCCCTTTTTATACCATCTATATGTTCAAATACGAAATACTGAAAGAGAATGGCTTGCTGAAATAACATCTTTAAATATTAAAGAGGACCTATCACTTGCCAAAAATGCGTCATATTTTTGGCAAGTCATTTATATTCAAGGAAGAGAGATCCATATCTCAGTGATACAGAGCCACAGGAACAAAAGAGAACACCACCACATTCAGAAGAAGAGCGGCATTAAACTGAGTGACGAATACCCAGGAAAATATACTGTCACACACAGTACAATGGAAAATTATGGTGTGAAGAACATATATTTAGAAAATTGCTTGGGTGCCCACCCCCCCTGGGTGCCCACCCCCCTTGGGTGCCCACCCCCCTTTGTTTCCCGGAGCTGTCATTGTGATATGATGCCCCCATATAATGCTGGACACAATATCTAGGATTTCAGTGACGTCAACCTCTTATCAGTGCACAGTCTGTATCCAAGTAATTCACCCTCTACTACAGATTACAGTATATTTCAATTTCCTGCCCTATTTAATAATGTTTGCCGGAGATATTATAGCTCGGAATATGTCATCCTAGTAAAATCTGCAGTCGGTAAAATAAACTCATAAAGACACTCAATAAATCCACCTGCCAACTCTATTGTTATCCTAGACCTCATTTATCCCCTAATAAGAAGGCTTGTAAACAGGGCCGGCTTTAGCCATAGTGGGGCCCTGGGAAAAAGTTTATAGTGGGGTCCTAAATGCTCATATATTGCTCCATCACACTGAAACACTTGGGTTACATTTATGTATATTGAGTTCAGACTGGTAAATGAGCGATTCACATTCACACTCACCAGCGCCGCTATAGTCCTCCGGTGGTCGATGGTATGGCGGCAATGGTGTTATAGTCCTCCGAAGGCAGAACTGGACCGCCGTGCTGCGATTCTGTAAGGAAACAGTTCATGCAAGAAAGGATGCAGCAGAGTCAATAAAGTCACTCCACCAGGTACTTTACTGAAAGACCTTTCATCGTCATCACAGTGATTCAGTGCAGTAGGTTGTTACAGTGACAAATGGCTACGGGTGGTGCTAGTGGGTTTTCTGGTTGGTAGATGGATCCGTCACTGTGTGCCATTCCTGTTCCTTTCTTTCCCTTGCCTCCCAGTAGCTGTGAAGTCTGACTTCATAAAGACTAATCTGACCTCCTGCTGTTCCTCGTCTTCCTCTCCCTTGCACCCGTTGGGCAAACCTTCTTAGCGATCACTGCGGGAGCCTACCGCTGGTCTGATTCCCCTCTAGTGAATATTTGGGAGTCGGGGTCGTATCTGAAGATAACCCCGGTCATCGGATTTCTGTGAGCCTTGTAGATTCTCACAGGTGCGGGCTCCGGTACCCGGTTTCTTTCCTGGGGCAAACTCTCTGGTTACTCTGCTCCCCACATTGAGTGAACTCCCGCCTCGAGTTACTTCTCCTTTCCTTCCTTCTGGGATCTCTTCTTGATGTCCTGGGTCCCTCAGCCGAGGAGACCCTCCTTTCTCCCTCCAGGCCGACTGCCTGGCTCTTTTCTACTCGACTCTCACTGGTCTACTCTAGACTCTACTACTGTGCCCCCTGGAGGTGACTATATCCCCTCCCAGGTCCCTCCCACCTGCTGACTAGTGTGGGGTGTGAGTTCTAGGGTTCCACCTACTGTCCATAAGTCCACTTGCAGTGGGGCGACTACACCGCTTTTATGGGTGTAGTACCCCTTTTGTGGCACCTACATAGTGGGGCGCCACAGAAGTAGTTAGAGGGAGCACCTGGGAGGAGTGAAGTTAGGAAGCACACACGTAGATGACGTGGGACACGTGACAAAGGTATAAATAGAGTGAGAAAGATCTAAAAAGGAGGAGAGACAGTTAAATAGCAGAAGGAGAGAGGACGTTGAACAGCAAAGGAACGTCAAACGGCTAGAGTCGAGTTGGAGGGAAACTAGAGAAACAAAGCCCGTTACGGAAGGAAAAGAACATGAGAGAAGTGTTCAGAGGACCAGAGCTAGTGGGAGCTCGTCCTGGAGCCAGACTGAGGAGCAAAAAAAGAGAACCAGGTGGCTCCAGGAGGAAGAGAGGATCCCAGTGGGTGGGCAATGAACAATCCACCCATGGGGCTCGTATCCATTGTCAGTCGCAAGGCAGTGGAGGGACCAGGCCGTTGAACAGGGTCACCGGGACCCCAAGAATAGTGGAGAAGACAGACAAAGCTCAGCTTGCAACCCAGAGACTGTGGAACATCCATGGTGACACAGTCGACAACCGCACACATCTGCTGAAAATGTGGCAAAGAGAGGGTTAAGGGGAGATACTGCAGCTTGACCCTAAGAAAAACCCACAGCTACTAGCTCAGAGCTCTGTGTGGTGAGGCGCAAGGCAGGAGGGTGAAGCTAGTGTCGAGCCCCAGGCCCTGGGATACTCGGGTATCCGGCTCGGAGGGGTTTTCACAGAGATGTCACGGGTGGCAGCGCCTGAGCCCGTGGCCTGGGTGACACTTCAATAAGGGTTTATGTACAGGGGATAAGAGTTATTGTCACGTGACGCCACCTGTAGTACCTGGTGAGGGATCACTAGCGCCGCCACAGTCCTCCGGAGAGCGATGGTCTTGCGGCAAGGATGGCAAAGCTCCCTACAGGTGGAGCTGGTCCTCAGTGGCAGCGTTCCTGTAAGCAAACAGGTTGAATTCCGGAAGCAGGAAGGAAGCAGGTAGACCGCTCCGTCTGGCAGGGTGCCGCAGCCGGTGAACAGACCGCAGCAGCTGGTTAACGACTTCAGAGGTTGATTCTGGCCGTTTCCTCGGGTCCGGCGCTCCCGTGGTGGACTGGGGAATTCCCTGGAGTATTGTCGCTCCATACTGAGGTTCCCCCTTTCTCTCTAGGGCCAAGACTTACTCGTCAGGCACCCTCTCTCAGGTCACCTCAGGATCCTCTCTCATCTTCCCTCCGGATCAGCGTAGAGCTGCCCGGGTTAACCTTCCGACTCGCTCCACACTCCTCCTCGACTCCTCTCCAATTCCCTTCTCCTCACTAACTATCTAACTAACTCTCTACTCCCCCTAGAGGTGAATATATCTCCCTCCCAGGAGTAACCTCCCACCACTACTCAAGTTTGGGAGTGCAGGAATGGGTCCCACCCACCAGCCTAGCATCCATCTGCAGTTGGGGAAAATTACACTACTTTTACGAGTGCAATACCCACTGTGACGCATGACCATGTGGGGCGCCACACCAGTTCAGTGTGAGATGACCGAGGAAGGAAAGAGAAGGGGTACCGGTTACGTGTCATCCTCCTACCCAGGAGTAGCTGGATCCCTGCCTCCGAGAACCCAGTGCTCAGCGGGCTGTTGCACAGTGACTGTGAGTAAAAGACCTGAAGACTGTAACACGCTGTGTCTGTGAACTTTCTTGACATGTCGTGAGCACCAGAAACACAACTACCAACTCACTCAGGTACCTTCTGCTGCCCTGGGGGTCAGCCCTTCGCGTAGAGGGCATAACAACACTGCTACCTCCCGACCATCTGCCCCCAGAGGACCTGTTGTGCAGCGGCGGCAATCTATAGTCGCAACTTGCGGGTGGCGTCACGTAAAAATAAGTATCTCCAAGTCCGGCCATCTCTTCCCTAATAAACCTTCCACGCCACATGACCTTCCCTAAGAGAGAGAGCCACACTCACAGAACTTTTAATGAAACCGCCAGAGTCACAGAGCCGGGTGTCGACCCGTGTGACTCCCTGAAGAAGCCTCAAAGCCTGGTTCCAAGTATCCTAGGGCCCAGGAGGGACATGTCATATACAGAGCACATACACATATGTATACACACATACTGTATAGCACACATGTATGTATACACTGAGCACACACACATATGCTGCCCACTCATTCCACAGTGAAACTCTGCCCACAGCCTGGTAACTCAGGGAGAATGGGTCCCACCTCGGTGATGCCGGGTCATCTTCCTAAATCTGCAAATTGATGTGAGATCCCCGGGCATTAGAAGCTGCTGCAGTCAGGAGTCACATGATGTGGATGAGCGGACAGCAATAGCGCCGATCACAGGCAGAATTCACCACACAAGGTATTTGTAAAATGAATTGTTTAACTGCTTTATATTGATGTGGTCACTATACATTGTAGAGAACTTTGGTGCCTGTGCGGTCTGGTCGCCACAAGGGATACTGCACCCATTCCGTAGTGTGGTAACCCTGTTCTCGGGGAAGTGGGATGGCAATTCTAAGACACCTTACAAGCAACCAACACAGCTTAGGAACCCAGGTCAGGGACCATGGGTGGACCCGCTGAGGGAGGGCCCAGTCCAGTGGTGGGTTAGAAGAAGAGAAGTGTGGGTGAGACGTAGGAAATGAGTTAGGGAGTCAGTCGGAGAGTTACGAGAAGTGAGCACTCGGAGGACTTGAGCAGTGAGAGCTTGTCCTGGGTCGGGAGAACAAGAGACTGCAAGTGAGACAGAATTCGAGTCTGACCAGAGTCAGACGGAAGGGCTGATTGAAAACCAGGGGACCGGCCCTGGGAGTGGTGAGAAGACTCCATACTCCAACCACGGAACAGGAGGCCACGAGATCTAGAGGAGCTGTGTCCGACACCCGACACATCCGCCAATAAGGTAGCCATATGAGGGTCAGGGGACTTGGCACCAGATGCCCGACAGGGCCCGTGGCTGCTGGATTGGGGCACTGTGTGTGGAGGCATGAGCAGGAAAGAGGCGGACAGTTAGCGCTGAGGGAGAGAGCAACCCATGAGAGAAAGGAACATAAAGAGGTGCCTTGAACGAGATATCCCGATTCTTTGAGGACTATCTGGACTGAGACTTGGCTAGGAACAGTACCCGACGACATTGCTAAAATGAACGCTAAGAAAACCGGATACAGAACTCAGAAGTTATGTGTGAGACTGTTTATTTTCCACCTGCGGAGCCGCCGACTGATAAGCCAAGCAGACCACAGAGAAATTCCTCCAGCAGAGCCTCTACCGTTTGCCCCAAAGCTAAAGAATCCTGAGGCCTGCCACCGCCGCAACTACTTTGGTTGCCCTGGAGAACTGCTCCACTTGTGGGGAGCGATAACTGACTCCATCATCCCCAGAGGTCCCGGCACTGCAGTGTCGGGCATCAATAGCCGAACATCACGGGTGGCATCACGACAAGCATTCCCAAACCCTATTCCCCAAACTTTTATTGATACTGCCAGGGTCACGGAGCCAGGCCTCCATTCAACAAACGCATAGTGACGCATGCCAAAATAGGCAAGTAGGTATGCGTTTGTTGAAACACACAGGTAAATGCTGTCAGCAGCATTTTTCAGTCGATTACAACACAAATGCAATATAATGCAATGCTACAGATTTATGCGAATCTGCAGCGTTGCGTTATGTTGCGTTTGCAATAGATGATAGGATAGAAAGAGATATGAAAGATAGAAATATAGAGGCTAGAAAAGCTTTATCAGTGTCTCTGGTCTGTCTCCCCGCTCTTTCTACTGCTTCCGGTGCCACTCATTATGCTCGTGAATATTCACCCATCGACCCGGAAGCAACAGGAAGCAGCAGAGAGAGCGGGAGACAGAGCAGGGACACTGATAATGCTTTTCTACCATCTATATTCCTATCTATCCTATCTCTTTCTATCCTATTCATCTATCTATCTTTCTACCTATCCTACTCTTCTATCTCATATAGCGCATACGTTTTTGAAGTATCAAAACCAGATGTGCTATCCAATGACTCAAAATGTAACTTCTGCTGTCCATTACAACTGAACTAGGGATGAGCAAGTGCTAAAATACTCGTACTCGCTAGACTCGTAACGAGTAGGTCCCGATACTCGGTACTCGTTACGAGTCTAGCGAGTACAATGTAAGTCAATGGTGAAGCGAGTATTGTGAGTAATTCCTCTGCTGATGGACCCTATAAAGAGGTCTTGCAGCAGAGGAAAAACCTGCAATTCCCCATTTCATTGTTTAAAAGCCAGCGGTAAAATGC
Source organism: Allobates femoralis (assembly GCA_033576535.1). NCBI lineage: Eukaryota > Metazoa > Chordata > Amphibia > Anura > Aromobatidae > Allobates > Allobates femoralis. Next base: position 40,018,006 of record JARQOC010000004.1, on the reverse strand, counting down.
CGCTGGCTTTTAAACAATGCTCACACCTGCTTCCCTGCTCACAGCTTCCCTGCTGCCTGACAGCAGGATCCTCTGCTCCCCCCGCGCAGCCTCCCCACCCGATCCTAACTTAGGATCGGGTGGGGAGGCTGTGGGGGGAGCGGAGGATCCAGTTGTCAGCAGGGGGGCGGCGGTTCATTCATCATCCAGCCGCAAAGAACGGCGGCGGCCGCAAAGCACGGCTGCTATCACGGCATTAAGTGAAAATCGGATTCTCCCAGATTGTACCGGTCCGATTCAATCCGGCGCCCCATAACATGTGGCTCTATGGTCCCGGATTGCACCGGACCAGGGCAATCCGGTTTTCTATTTTTGACCTTGCCGCCTGGATTTCATGAAATAATAAAAAAAAAATGTGTAGGGCTCCGCACTATTTCTATGTCTAGCCAGGTATAGCTAGGCAGCTGGGGGGCTGGAATCCACAGCGCAGGGAGGCCCAAGCTATCTGGGCACCCCCCGCTGCGAATGGAAGCCCGCAGCCGCCCCAGAAAATGGCGCGTTTATTGAAGCGCCATATTATGGCGCTGAACCCAACTCTTCCAGGGCCCTGGTGCGGTGGCTCACTGGGTAATAAAGGAGTAAGGGCCAGCTTTGTATTATCAGCTGGCCCCAAGCCCGAAATTCATGGCGGTCACGTCAATAGTTGACATTACCGCCATGAATTTCTAGTGAAGTTTTTAAAAAAACACAACACATAGAAAAAATATTTTTATTTGAAAAAAAAAACAAAATGACACTTAGGGACTCCATCTTTATTTTAAAAAATCCCCTTCCGTCCAATCCAGGGTTCTTCTTTAGCTCTGCTATATCTCTGGTAGAGAACCTCCACCAGAGACGTAGCAGAGCTGTGCACCCTGGGAAAGTTCATGTGAGTTCATGCAGGCAAGCATGAACTCACATAAACCCTGCCAGCACTGCTACTTCAAATGAACAGCTGACCTGAGTCAGGTGTTCATTTGAAAATCCCGGCAGGAAGATCAAAAATAGAATACCGGATTGAAAACCGGATTGCCCCGGTCCGGTGCAATCCAGGACCATAGGGCCCCATGTTATTTGAAAACCGGATTCTCCCGGATTGTACCCGTGAGGTGCAATCCGGCGCCCCATAACATGGGGCTCTATGGTCCCAGATTGCTCCGGACCGGGGCAATCCGGGAGAGTCCGGTTTTCACTTAATGCAGTGACAGCGGCCGTGCTTTGTGGCTGCTGTCGCAAAGACACAGAAGAAGACGGCGGCCGCGGCTTTTTACCGCTGGCTTTTAAACAATGAAATGGGGAATTGCAGGTTTTTCCTCTGCTGCCAAACCTCTTTATAGGGTCCAGCAGCAGATGAATTGCATTCCCCATTGATTTACATTGGACTCGTTACTGTGCGAATAATTGCTAGGATACTCACAGAGTAGCGAGTACAGCGAGTACCGTACTATTCGCCGAATAACGAATAGTAACGAGTAGACTCGCTCATCCCTAAACTGAACCAATAACGTTTCCTTTGTAGCGGACAGCACAAATGCAATGTGAACCTAGCCTTATCCCTTGTAATTTCTGCCTGATAACTGTGTACAAATGTAGGAACGAAGGCGGTCCCCAAACCCTAATTACACTTTATAGATATGATTATTATATGATTATTATTTCTTTAGTTTGTTAGCAAAACCATCATGAACATTGGCACTACTGCTCCTTTTTTATGGCTAATACAAGAATTTTAATCCATTCACTCCCATATTTCCATTCTTTTTTTCTTCATTTTTATTTTTTCCTCAACCCTTCTTCCAAGAGCCATAACTTTATTTTATGTTTCCATTCATGTAGCCATATAAGGCCTTGTTTTTTTGCGGGACAAGTTATTCATATGACTTAAAAATTCAATCTACCACATAGTGTAGTGAAAAACAGAAAAAAAAATCTAAGGTTGCTGAAATTGCAAAAAAAAAAGTGCAATTTCACAAAGGTATTTTTAATTTTTTTATTTACCATGTTAACTATATGGTAAAACGGATCCCGTTAGATGATTACTTAGGTCAATATGAGTACTTAGATACCAAACATGTATAATTTTGTTTTTTATTTAAGCGATGAAAAAGAAATCTGAAATCTGAAAAAAAAACGTAGCTTTTACTGACATTTTCCAAAACCCGAAACGTTTTAATTTACCGGAACCTGGGGCTAAGTGATGGCTGATTTTTTGCGCCCTGAGCTGATGTTTTTACTGATATGCTTTTTCAGTAGATGTGATGTTTTCATCGCCTCTTTTTGCATTTTATTGTAATAATGCAGCGGCCCAATAAACATAATTTTGGCATTTTTATTTTTTCTCGTTACGCCATTTACCAATTAGATTAATTAATTTATTTATTTTGATAAATGAGGCTTTTACAAATGCAGCGATACCAAATATGTGTATTCTTAATGTTTTTAAATTGTTTTAATGCTTTTATCAGTGTAGCTATTGCTGTAGACACTGAGGGCCCATATTAAAGGAAACCTGTCACCTGGATCTAATCCCCCTGACCTATCACTAGCTGTCCCTACACCTTCCTAGCTGCTCCCTAACCATCCCTCTCTGCTGTAAATCCACCCTATAAAGATAAAGAGAAATTACTTATAACTTACTGGAGGTCGCTCTCTCAGCAGACTGGAAAGGCGGCTCCAGGCTTCATTGTCCCCTCCTCCGTGCTTCACTGTACGCCCGGCTGGGCGTCATTATTCTTTCTTCATCGCCTCCTCTGTTGTAATCTCCCGCCCTCTTCTCCTCCTATGATGCACCGGCCGATACGCATCCGGCCCGGTGCATTATGGGCCTGATCACGTGATCGGCCCAATGCATTATGGGCCTGATCACGTGATCGGCCCGGGTTTGCACATGCGCAATGCGCATATTGAAGTCGGGCCGATCACATGATCAGGCCCATAATGCATTGGGCCGATCACGTGATCAGGCCCATAATGCACCGGGCCGATCACGTGATCCAGGGGGTTCAGGTGATAGGTTCCCTTTAAAGTGGGGGGGGTCCCTGGGCAATTGCCCAGTCTGACCCTTTAATGCTGGCCCTGCTTGTAAACCACAGAGTACATTAAAGAAAACCAAGAGCAATAGTAGTAATGGTCTGTAAAGACTAATGCTTCATGTACAGTACTGTGCAAATTAATTGGGACAAAGCATTTTTTAAGTAAAATCATAAGTTGGGGTTACCAGTCAGTGATTCAAACCAGTTTTAACTGTTTTGAACAGGTGTGAGTGTACAACCTTGAGTAACAAAATGTGGTTTGACTGGTTTTAGTCAGAAAATAACAGCTAGCCGCCCCCTCAGCTTCAGGTGAGAGCTTGTTTCTGTGAGGAGTGGTTTAGTGTACTTTTTCTCTCAGTGTGATTCGTGCCTGTAAAAATTGATGTTACTCCACGGAAGAGGTGTAGAATTATTACTCTTAATGAACATACAAGTCTGACTGTAAGAGAAATCGCCTCCACCGTTGGTATTGGAAAATCTACCATTTCAAGAATAATTCTCACACACAATGAAACTGGATCGTTTTCCCCAAAACGAGAAGGGAAATGTGGAAGAAAAAGGAAAACGACATCAAGAACTGATGAAACACTTATCAGAAATAGTAAAATTAATGCAAGAAAAACATGTAAAGACTTGATTTATCCCAATTAATTTGCACAGCGCTGTATGTGATGATTGAATCATATATCAGATGTATGTTGCTATATTTTATTGTTAAAATATTTCAATGAGGAACCAATATAGAGCACTCGATTCATTTATTTTCTGTATGTGTGGCGCCCCACATGGTCAGGCGTCACAGTGGGGTATTGCACTCGTAAAAGTAGTGTAATCTTCTCCAGCTGCAAGTGGATACTAGGCTGGTGGGTAGGACCCATTCCTGCACTCCGACATGAGAGTAGTAGTAGGAGTTGGAGAGGAGTCAAGGAGGAGTGTGGAGCAAGTCAGAAGGTTAACCCAGGCAGCTCTACGCTGATCCGGAGAAAAGATGAGCAAGGATCCTGAGGGGATCCTGAGAGAGGATGCCTGACGCGGGGGTCTGGGCCCTAGAGAGAAAGGGGGAACCTTAGCTTTGAGCGACCATACTCCAGGGAATTCCCCAGTCCACCACGCGAACGCCGGACCCGAGGAAACGGCCAGAGTCCACCTCTGAAGTCGTCAACCCGCTGCTGCGGTCTGTTCACTAGCTGCGGCACCCTGCCAGACAGAGTGCTCTGCCTGCTTCCACACCACGAGGGAGGGGAGCCCCAAGTCTACCTTTAAGGAGCCATTGGGTATAGACTCATCCTAGGCAGGGAAGAAAGGACACGGGTTCGTCAACTAAGGCATACCACGGGTACCACCATACCACCTAGCATCCACTTGCAGCCACCCGTAGAGCTACCTGTTTCTTTAACAACTTTTACTGAACTGTGGACTTATATGCTGATGACTGTTTACAGTAAAGTACCCGGGAGAGTGACTTTTCCTCTGTGTCTTTGTGCTGCAGAATTCAACCTGTTTTCTTACAGGAACGCTGCCCCAGAGGACCAGCTCCACCTGTAGGGAGCTTTGCCATTCCTGCCGCAATATCATCGCCCTCCGGAGGGCTGTGGCGGCGCTGGTGATCCCTCACCAGGTACTACAGGTGGCGTCATGTGACAATAACTCTTATCCCCTGTACATAACCCCCTTATTGAAGTGTCACCCAGGCCATGTGTTCAGTCGCTGCCACCCATGACATCCCCGTTAAAACCCCTCCGAGCCTGATACCCAAGTACCCCAGGGCCTGGGGCTCGACATATGCTCCTGTTGAAGAGTATATGACCAGAAACTACACAGTGAACTGACATGTGCTGTTAGGCTCCGTTCACTTTTTACATTCCTCTGCCGTCAAAATTGAACACATCTGATTGGTGGGCTTTCTTCAGTTCCTGTTGTTGGATCCCTACCGATTCAATAGGTTGTCAATATCATGAGGGCAGAAAATTAATTTGAGCAAGATCCATACAATCTATATGATCAAGCAATTGTTATGTAGAGGTACCTTCCGCTGGGCTGGAGCAACTCAGGTAATCGCTACTTGCTGCAGTAAACATAAGCCCCTCAGTGACAGGTGTTGTACGCCTTCCAGATATAAGACAGAAGTCAATATAGAAGAAAAAAAAAGCTCGGCGGCACTCACCATAATTCAATGATCCTTTATTCAAACATCATATGAAGATGATAGATTCAGCGGGGAGAGGGAGTGAGGATCAGACGACGGCTGCCTTTTCGCAGGGCTGTACCGCTTCAACGGGTCCTGTGAGTGCCGCCCAGCTTTTTCTTCTATATTGGCAATCTATATGATCTTTAATGGCGGGCAAGCCCTTTAAAATTGTACCTGTTGAGAGGAGCAGGCTGTGGACTAAAGACTATTGGACTAATGGACATAGAGTGGAGTCCACAGGTCTATGGGATGCAGACTTTTTCCATCATGGAGCGTCGTTAATGCCGATCTTATTGTTGTGTTCTATTACATATTTTCTTGCTTGTTAGTTTAAGGTGCACAATAAAATGTTAATGGATCAGGAGGGGTGCTGTTGTAGACACAGTTTGCATGTACACATACCATGCTCATTCAGATCCTGGAGCCTTGAGGCAGAGACGTGCAGGCTGGATCTTATTAATTCATAAGGCTGAGCAAAATCTGTACGCCAACCAAAAGTTGGAGACAGTGGGTATCGTCTGGTACCTGGTAGTTCAACTACTGGTCCCGGTTTGGGAACTTGTGGAACGGGGCATCTTATTTTTGCCATCTACCCAGAGTTGCTGTAAAACTGTGCATGGAAGAACAAAAATATTGCATTGCATAAACCTGCCTGGGTGAATAATACAACCCAAAACCTCAGGTCTTTAAACTAGTCTATAGATGAATTGGACAGAAAAGACCAAAATCATACCTACAGGTCTCTACTTTGGCCTCCGAACCTTTGTAGTATTACAGTACATAGTCTCAACAATGTTGTAATGGAGGCTGGAGAGGAGGCCAGGAATATGAAGATTCCCATAATCATGATGATAGGAGGTAAACTGTGACACCCTGCGGTACAGGTAGCCACAGGAACACCTAGCGCATGGAGGGATTTTCACGTCAGGTGCCCAAACACACACAACACCTTCCACCCCAGGCCTGTAGGGGGAGCTCTACTTGCTGCCTTAAGCAAGATCCCCTATAAATACCAATACTCAGGGCGGAGTTAGTTAGTTCGTACAGTACGGAGCATACTGTGAAGAAAGCCTTGTAGCGGAGCCGTGCTAGGCCCGAACCAGAGGACCTGAGGAACCCGAGAGTGAGGGTCGGACGAAAAGGCACGAGAGAGACAGAGTGGGGGCAGAGGAGCCATACCGGTTCACCCCAGGAAGCAACCCGGACACCAGAGTCCGAGTCTGCTGAGGAGCACTTAGCCAGCAGAAAACACCGATTTACCGAGGAGACTCCAGTCTCCTGGACCACCTGTATTAGCAACCAACACAATAGCCAGGCACCACATGGGAGAGATAAAGCCAGCGGCAGTCTACATAAGGTTTTTACTAACCACTATACGGGTGTGAGAGACACAGAAGAGTTTCATACAGGTCAGGACTTCAACACAAGTAAGACAGGGACAAGCAGGCCTTACAAATCACTTGCTGTGGAAATCCTGAAGTGCTTCCCGACCACCTGGAGTGTACCCTGGACAGTGCGGGTTTAACATTAAGATAAGGTACAGAAAATTACTCCTAGAGTGTGTGTCAGTTCTTACAGCCCTGATCCTGTCCAACCCAGAGACTGTAGAGACATCCCGCCTGCAGAGCCAGCTCGCTGTGCCGAATTGTATTTCCTTATCACTGTCCCGGGGACCCCGCTCCGCCTATGGGGAGCAACACCATCAGGCTGCCCATCCATCACCCTCGGAGGTCTGCAGCAGCGCTGGTGCCATCACCAGACAGCGTAGGTGGCGTCACAAACTATTCCACAAATCCCCTTTATTTTCCAAAATTCCCCTTTTTAAAGCGACCACCAGGGCACTGACCCAGATATCGACCGCCCGTGACAATCCCCTGTAATCAACGCCCGGGATCCGAGTTCCCACAGCTGTGGGGTGGGTCATAACCATTGAAGATAACAATGGAGAAGAGCAGAAGATGAATAGGATTTAGTGGGTGCAAAATGGACAAAGGGGTGTAACTTCAAAATTACCAAAAACTAAGGAATACAAGCACAAAGATTGGTATCAGGCCTAGAAGAGGGGCCCATTCCTTGATGTTATTAACCTATCTTGCAATTGTAGCCAGTACTAAGAAAACCATTCAATGTGTGTGATATCAGGCCCACTAGGGGTGTCTGTCCGATTTGTTGACATTTTTGTGAACCAAAGAGACGTAGAGAGCCACTTGCCCAGGGGACCCCTAGCCGAGACCTCTATGTAGGAGAGTGGGTAGAATACACACGGCATGTGGGTCACTGGGGGGGTATGCCCTCAATGTTCAGAAGGTGGTGAACACAGTGATGGCGCCAAACCCTGCCACGACTGCCCCTAAAACACCACCTCCTGTAACGTCACCTCCTGCAGCATACCCACAAGCAACACCACCTCCTGCAGTGCCACCTCCTTTGGCTCGGCCCAAAAAGGCTCTGGTTCCCTTGGCTGAGGACAAAAAAGCCGCTGCTCTCAGATTGAGTGGGGTGGATGTGCAACCCCCTTACCAGCCAGGCTGTGGGTGCGAGATCCTGTGGCACAGCGAGCCTGGAGGCTTGCTACAGATCTTCCCATGCGTCTTGGTCACCACAGTGATACTGCATCTAATCCACAGGTGGGATATCATTGCTCTCAGGTAAGACAGGGACACAAACCTGAGACACACACCTTACACCCAACACCATTCCCAACTCCAGGTCAGGAGATGCAGGGTAGAAGAAACCCCTCTAGAGGGCAGTCCCCATCTGCTGGCTGGAGGAAGGAGTAGTTTAGGAGGTGGGGACACAGTTAGGGAGCAGTTAATCTGCAGGAGACAGAGGAAGAGTGAGGAGCAACATCAGGACAGAATGGAGTTCTAGGGGAAGCTAGCTCCAAGGTGGAGTGGGACCAGTGGGTAAGTCACCACAACCGTCCTACAGGTCGTTGGTAGAGATATGGTAGAACTATATACAAACAATTCTGTAAAATATCAATATCTGTACAATAGCACAGCATTTTTCCAGGGCAGGAGTAACAGAGCCTTGGTACCCCTTACTTTTCCATGTATTAATAATACCCCTCTATGCCTCAATATATTAATAGTGCTCCTTTCTCTGCCTCCATGTATTAATAATGCCCCTTTATATGTGTCGGGCCCCTCGGGACGGGGGTACTCGGTACCGGACCGGATGGTGCCGGGGAAGAAACGGGTGGCTTGGTCCGGACCGTGTCCCGGGCTCGGCAATAAAAGGGGATTATTTACAGGGGAAATGTCAGTTGTGACACCACCCACTATATGCGGCCAGTAAGGGGGCCGCCGCTGCTGCAGAACCTCCGGGGATGATGTAGTGGCAGCATAGATGGTATAGTTCCTGTGGGTAAAACTGTATTCCCCGGGGCAGTGATGGTATAGTCTATAAGGGGTATAGATGGTGGAGACGGGGTTAAAGGACACACACTCAAGTTTGGTAGACACTGATGCAATTCTCCTTCTCTCCTGAGGCTGCAGAGCTGACAGGCTTGTAGCAGGGGGAAGCTCTCTGTGCTGAATGTGGAGCAAAGGTCGCAATCAATACACAGACTCACAGTTTTGCTGTTTTCCAAAGCTTTACTGCTGATGTTATTGCAGATTATAGTCCACGGAGTCTGTAATGGGGCTGAGCTCTCTTCCCACCCTGTCCGGGGTCGTCAGCTTCCTTGTGCTGCACTGTGTGTGTGTGTCCTGGCCGCTGCTATTAGCTGAGCTGCGGGGACTTCTCACGTCTCTCTCTCTGTGTTCTGCTGGTACCACTTGGCTAGGCAACTTGAGTCCTCTGTGTTGTGCTGACCCCTCCGTGTTGCTTTGCACTGGTACTAGGGGCATCTAGAAATCCCACTGTTCCTGGATTCACTGTGCTGTGCGTGCCAGACACAGTACCGGATCCGGTGTCCGTTCTGTGTGTTCTTCTGGGGCGAGTGAAGGTGTCACTCCAGCTCCCAGACGTGTTCCTCAGTCTGTAGTTCTCCTGTTCCTCTGACCCTCACTAGGTCTGCACTAAGTTCTGCACTAACTCGTGCTCTTCACAGTCCTGCTCCGAGCTGAACTGAGCTCTCCCTCATGAGCAAGAGTATATAAGGAAGCAGGTTGTGCTCCCCCTCCTGGCCCAGAGGTGCTAGTGTTTGTCAGTGTGTAGTGGGGAGAGAACCCATGTGGTGTTATTGTGGCATATTAACCCATGGGGTGCCACATATGCCTTTTATATTAATAATGCTCCCTTTTTTGACTTTATATACTGTATAATAGACAATAATAGACCCTTCTCTTTTCATAGTAATACATGTCCACATTTTGTGCCTTTAAATACCATAATTCCCCCTTTGTGCCTGTCTCCATATGATAATAATGTCACCTTTGTACGTTTATATTTACCTATCATGTGAATTAAGAAAAATGATGAGATTTAATTGTGCCACCTGACGTCTTACACCTGATCTCAGGTATGCCACAGGCCAAGAAAAAATGATCAAGTTCCAGGAATAAATAAGAGAAAAAAATCTTAATAATTTATTCTTGGAGCTGGATTTTCATCATTTTTTCCGGATTGCCTGCACCAGTCACAGTGTCGTTTTCGGGCTCCACCACATCTTCACAGGTGAGCGGGCCACTATCTTGTTTTTTACGAATGCCACAGGCCTAATTCACAAGCCAATCACTCACAAGTGCAGAGGGTGACTGGCAGTAGGTGCTGCCGTGCTGGGTTACTTCTGCCATGAGGTGTCTTTTTATCATCCGCCAGAAGCAGGGGCCACATAGGCCTGTAAAATGCTTGTATTGGCATCCTGAGGACTCTGTTAATGTTGATAGCTGCGCAGGGGCAGAGAGCAGTCAACTTCATGATCCGGCAGATTGCAGGCTACTACCAGCCTGTGACCAGTGCATCACAAAGGGGGTGCCACTGCTAAATGGTACAATGACATCACTGCACTGCATCTGCTCACTGCAAGAAAAGATGGAAGTGGAGACAGAGGCTGTGGTGGACTGGAAGCCAGGAATAGGTATGTTTTTTTCTAAATCATATGGCTGGGGAGTATGGGTGGCTGTAGTGGCATTGTACTGTACATAGGGGCGGTTGGATCATCATTCTCTATAGGGAGCTGTGGAAACCATTATACTGTATATGTACTATACAGTGTTGGCCAAAAGTATTGACACCCCTGCAATTCTGTCAGATAATACTCAGTTTCTTCCTGAAAATGATTGCAATCACAAATTCTTTGGTATTATTATCCTCATTTAATTTGTCTTCAATGAAAAAACACAAAAGAGAATGAAGCAAAAAGCAAAACATTGATCATTTCACACAAAACTCCAAAAATGGGCCAGACAAAAGTATTGGCACCCTCAGCCTAATACTTGGTTGCACAACCTTTAGCCAAAATAACTGCGATCAACCGCTTCCGGTAACCATCAATGAGTTTCTTACAATGCTCTGCTGGAATTTTAGACCATTCTTCTTTGGCAAACTGCTCCAGGTCCCTGATATTTGAAGGGTGCCTTCTCCAAACTGCCATTTTTAGATCTCTCCACAGGTGTTCTATGGGATTCAGGTCTGGACTCATTGCTGGCCACCTTAGAAGTCTCCAGTGCTTTCTCTCAAACCATTTTCTAGTGCTTTTTGAAATGTGTTTTGGGTCATTGTCCTGCTGGAAGACCCATGACCTCTGAGGGAGACCCAGCTTTCTCACACTGGGCCCTACATTATGCTGCAAAATTTGTTGGTAGTCTTCAGACTTCATAATGCCATGCACACGGTCAAGCAGTCCAGTGCCAGAGGCAGCAAAGCAACCCCAAAACATCAGGGAACCTCCGCAAAGTTTGACTGTAGGGACCGTGTTCTTTTCTTTGAATGCCTCTTTTTTTCTCCTGTAAACTCTATGTTGATGCCTTTGCCCAAAAAGAGAGAAAATTCTTACAAAACGTTTTAGGCTTTCTCAGGTAAGTTTTGGCAAACTCCAGCCTGGCCTTTTTATGTCTCTGGGTAAGAAGTGGGGTCTTCCTGGGTCTCCTACCATACAGTCCCTTTTCATTCAGATGCCGACGGATAGTACGGGTTGACACTATTGTACCCTCGGACTGCAGGGCAGCTTGAACTTGTTTGGGTGTTAGTCAAGGTTCTTTATCCATCATCCGCACAATCTTGCGTTGAAATCTCTTGTCAATTTTTCTTTTCCGTCCACATCTAGGGAGGTTAGCCACAGTGCCATGGGCTTTAAATTTCTTGATGACACTGCGCACGGTAGACACAGGAACATTCAGGTCTTTGGAGATGGACTTGTAGCCTTGAGATTGCTCATGCTTCCTCACAATTTGGTTTCTCAAGTCCTCAGACCTTCTTTGGTCTTCTTTCTTTTCTCCATCCTCAATGTGGTACACACAAGGACACAGGACAGAGTCAACTTTAATCCATGTCAACTGGCTGCAAGTGTGATTTAGTTATTGCCAACACCTGTTAGGTGCCACAGGTAAGTTACAGGTGCTGGTAATTACACAAATTACAGAAGCATCACATGATTTTTCTAACAGTGCCAATACTTTTGTCCACCCCCTTTTTTATGTTTGGTGTGGAACTATATCCAATTTGGCTTTAGGACAATTCTTTTTGTGTTTTTTCATTGAAGACAAATTAAATGAAGATAATAATATCAAAGAATTTGTGATTGCAATCATTTTCAGGAAGAAACTGAGTATTATCTGACAGGATTGCAGGGGTGTCAATACTTTTGGCCATTTGGCCAACACTGTATATATATCAATATATATATATATATATATATATATATATATATATATATATGTATATATATATATATATATATATGTATATATATATATATATATATATATATATATATATATATATATATATATAGGGAGAGAGAGAGGGGAAGCCGATGGGGAATTTAAATTTTGTACTCAATTAGGATCAATGATGATTTCTGTAAAGCGTTGTGGAATTAATTGAGCTATATAAGGGACAGCATTAAATACAAGGAGCAGTGAAGGCATCTTATGGCAAATAGGAAGCTATGGGAGCCATGATACTGTTTATAGGGAGCTGTGGGGATCTTCATACTGTATGTAGGCGGCTGTGTGGGTCAGCACAGTATAGAGAGTTGTGAAATACATTATACTACATAGAGGGACTAAGAGAAACATCATACTTTATTTATTGAGCTATGAGGGACATCATACTATATATAGGAGCTGTGGGGTCATCATACTGTATATAGGGCGCTGTGGGCGATATTATCTTGTATATGGGTACCTTGGGGCCATCATACTGTATAAAGGGGCTGTGAGGATTATCATACTGTATATAGGGAAATGTGGGGGACATCTGCAGCGGCCATAAGAGCCTAGGGTGCTCGGTAGCCGGGCCGGCAGTCTTTCAGGAAAGTCACGGTGGTGATGGCCCAGCTCCATGGCCCTGGCCGAGCAGATAAAGGGGTATTTACAGGGGGATTTGTAGTCTTTACTTGATGCCACCTGTTTTGATATTTATATCAATCCGGACTCTGTTTCTGGTGACGCCACCTGTGTTGCCTGGTCAGGGATGGACAGCGCTGCTGTATGAGCTCTGGGGTATAGGTGGTGTAGCAGCTGAGATGGAACACTTCCCACATGTGAAGTGGGCCCCCATAGATTGAGAAAGTTTATATGGAGGATGGTGGAGGAGAATGCAGGGTTCAGAGAGCAGGGCTGCAGCAGTGATAGTCGTCGTGGTTGGGGTACAACTGCAGGAAGATGCAGAAATAAGTCAGAGGACACAAAGGGGTGCAGTTCTTCCACCTTTACTCACAGTTCCCAAAGGTTCCAGCCCAGCCGGGGCACCATGTCCATCGGGTAAGCAGTCCAGTCAACTCTCAGGCAGTCCAGGGTCCCTCCACCGAGAAACCCTCTTGTATGCCTTTCCAGGTTGCCCTTTTTCCTCTGTGCTGATGTTCCTCTACTCCTTTGTGGCGCCCCGCAATGAGTGCGTCACAGGAGGGTATTGCAGCCATAAATGCAGCAGCAATATTCTCTGACCCAGCAATCACACAGTTAACTCAGAGATCCATACCCTGCATGCATCACCTAGCATAGAGGGCCAATCAAGGTCCTGGTGGGCGGAGTGCAAGGGTAGTGTGTAGTGGAAGTTTAAGTTTAGTCCAGCTAGAGAGTCTGGAAGCGTAACAGCAACGTAGAAGACCTCTGCAGATTCCCAGCTCTGCAACTTAGGAGAGGGGATTGCACAGTCTCTTGCGGCCTCCTGGCCACCTTCTACCGGCCATCTCCCTACCGTCACCACGGTTGAGCACCATTACTCCCAGTGCATTACCAACCGATCTACGGGCATCAAAATGCGGGCTCAAGATCATCCCGTGCCCTTCTACAGCCGGTTTGCTGGTACCGAAGCTAGCAGCAGTTCAGCTCTGCTATGCGAACCAGAAGAGTGGAGGGACCGCTTTACAGGAGCACCCCACCATCGCCAAATCCAGTCGTCTAACCAACGGTGTACCCACCAAGGGACCCAAGGCTCCCCAAAGCATCCAGAACGTATACCCCAGATAGGACATTCAAGCAGCCTCCCTGTACCCGATCTGGTATTCCTGGGCGACAACGGCACAGTACTTAGATAGAATGGAGGAACACCACGGATCTCTGAGAACACACTGGTCATTGCTGAGTCCACCCGGTCCACTACCTACAAACTGTATACCATGTATTGCCTGCTGGCTACAGTAAAGAACCCGTTACAGAGACTTACAGTGTCCGTGCCTTCTTATGAACTGTTCATCCGCATGCTAAGGTAAACGCAGCTGCCTCACAACATCTTGTGCAGCTCCAGCCTCCAAGGATCACCGCTCAGCCTGTGGTGAACGTTCCATCTTGCTGCATTCCATCCCCCGGAGGCCCCGCAGCGTCGGTAAGATTTACCAAATCTCTCATAGGTGGCGCCACGACAAATTAACCCCTTAATCTGTTCCCACAAGACGTCTTCAAACTTTTGATCTGCACTCAACCGGGCCCCACTACCGGCAGGCGCGGTCCATCCGTGACAAGAAGGAGGAAGAAAACGCCTGTCTAAACCGGAGTCCCGGCCGCGGTGAGTCACCTTCATACTAAAGGATCCCAAGCATTTGGTTGTGAGCCTTGTTGAGCAACAGCCAGTACGTCCTCTTGGCTCTAGGTCTAGCCACTGTACCTGGGATTGTCCATGGTAGGTGGCCACTGCACATAAATTAGTGACCTCCAGTTTCCTGGCTCAAACTTGCAGTGTTGTTGCCAGATTGGGGCTGGTCACCTCTTGCAACCAGTTCCTCCACCACGACTCAAAATCGGAGTGAATTTGGGGTTCACGCTGGCCTGGGTTCCATGCGCGACCTACCCACTGGTCCCTACTCCACCCCAGCTCCAGAGTTCCCCTAGAACTTCATCTTTCTCTTCTTCTTCTCTTAGGCTCGATCTAGTCCTCTCCTCCTCCTACTGCTCACTCCTGCTACTCACTAACTTCCTGTCTCCACCCCCTAAACCTGTTCCCTCCCCCAGCCAGTGTTGGGGTCTGCTCAGGTAGAGTTTCTTCGGCCCTTCATCCCCTGGCCTGGAGTTAGGATGGGTATTGTTTGCAAGGTGTGTGTGAGTCTCGGTATTGTGTCCCCGTGTTACCGGGGAGAAGGATGCCACACCTATGGATTAGGTGCAGTATCTCTGTGGCAACCAGAACACAGGGGTGCAACACATCATAGTGTATGTAGGGAATTATGGGCCATCATACTATATAAAGGGACAGGATAAAAAACAGCCTGACACATGAATAGTCTCAGTATCAGGGGCGTAACTACCACAGGTGCAGGGGTTGCGATCGCACCCGGGCCCTGCAGCCTAAGGGGGCCCCAAAGTCCCTTTGGCCTATAGAAAAAGACTAATACTATGAAAGATTTGCAGGAAAACATTTTTTCTGGTTTGAATTGAAGCGCTATCAGAGGGATCACAGGGATGGCAAATTATTCCAAAATAATTTCTTGTTTTATTACGCGTTTCGGCTTAACATATAACAAGCCTTCATCAGATAAAATCTGTAGGATTATATGCAAACTGCACAAGACACCAGAAAGGTGAGAACAATACCTAAGAGCAACTGTTGCTACTAATACACTGCACTTAGATCTGCGCCTTCTCTTTTCTCCTCTATCCCCAGTCTCGCTGACCTCACAGTCTTTGAAGACACTATTTGACTATGAAAGATTTGCAATAATTGGGGGCCCCGTTGGAGCTTTCGCATCCGGACCCCTGAGCCTGAAGTTACGCCACTGCTCAGTATGCTTTACTGTTGGTGACATGTCCACTCCAGTGCCGGGGGTACTCGGAAAACGGGCAGCAGTTGTTCTTCTCGGCTCTTTTCACGGGGACGGACGGGGGCCGAGACCCGGTCCCATGACCCTGGTGGTGTCATTTAATAAGGGGGAATTGACCGGGAAGACAGGGAAAAGGGGTATGCGTGACGCCACCTACAGTAGCGGCTATGGGCGGGCGCCGCTGCTTCAGAACCTCTGGGGACGGTGACTGGCAGCTTGGATGATTTCGCTCCCCGCAGGTGACAGGACAGCAGGAAAGATGATTCAGTTCATACTTTGGCAGATGTTCATTAGGTCATCAGCACCCTGGTGTCTCATGCGGTCTCTGCGGCCGGCAGGCGCCGCTAAGGAATGTCTCACACACTACTGCTGGAGTTCCGTAACTTTTACTTAGTTGTTTTAGCATGGCCGCCAGGTGCTTCCCTTTGCCAACCTCCACTTCAGCGTTGTCTCCAGAACTGTGACACTGCAGTCAAGCCTCTTTTGATGTTCCTGTCTCTCTTACTGGGTGTCTCTTCCTTTCTCTTTTCTGGGTGTTCCTTTCTCTGGTGGTCCCTCAGCGCTATAAGCTAGTCTCTCTGCTCCTCTCAGCGCCTCCGCACACAGACCTCAGGTACAGACAGCCACGGGTGCTCAGTTGTACCACTCCCCAGTACTGCTCCCTAGTTTGGCCACCTTCTCCAAGTTGTGCCGGATGTTTGGCTGCAGCTCCCATTAGGAACTCAGGGCCTCGGGTTTCAACGGTTTCTGCTTACAGCATCCGAGCCGTTATCAGGACCGGTTCCCTGTGTCGTCCACCAGCCCCTCTGTACCCTCGCCAGATATGAGTGTATGGGGATCTACGTCTCGTTCAGTACCCCAAGGACTCTGTCTTTCCTCCACACCTCTTGGTCTTTCGCTCCCCGGGCGAGCATGGCCGTGCTCAAGCCCACGGGAGCCAACACCACTCAGCTCCTTCACTCTCCTTGCTCTCACTCCTTCTTTTTTTCTTTCTCTACTAGTCCCTTTTTCCTCCTGGCTATGCTTGGGTCCTCCCTCTGGGTCTACCCACCGTCCCGGGGTCCCTAAGTGTTGTGTATGTGTGCGTATGAAGCTCAACTGCGCCAGCACCTGGAGAGCAGAGGCACAACTCTCCCTCAAATGGAGGAGTGCAGTACCTCTGGTGGCGGCCTGCCTGGTGGGTCACCACATTGGCATGACATAGGACTCATGGCAGCCCTCATCTTTTCTTCTCTGGACAATCTGTAGCGCCCCAGGGCCATGGAGTACTCGTAACAGGGCTGTTTAATACTTCTGGGGAGTCTCTGGGGTCGAGACCCGGCTTCTGTGATCCTGGCTTCAGTTCTAACAGGAGTTCTTGGCTTAGGAAAAAGGGTGGTTTAAAAAGGGAGTTAATTGTGACGCCACCTGTGATTTGGTATAGATAGCCACCGCTGCTGCAGAACCTCTGGGACATTGGATGGGCAGCTGGGATGGACTGGCTCCCCACAGGTGGAGCGGATCCCCAGGGCAGTGGATGTTGCAAGGTGTAGGGTGCAGGATGGAGGGTGCGCATTAACAGACAGACTGACGTTTTGATGGTTCCTCAGGTCCTTTACTGGCAATACCAGTTCAACCACAGATGCTGTTGCTGTGAGTCTGTGTAACCTGGGGAGCAACTCAGGGTTCTCCACACCCGGCAAGTTCTGAGGCCTCCCTGCTGCGCTTTCTCCTGTGTGGTCCCTGCTGCTGCTTGAAGCTGAGCTGCGGCCCTCTCTCTTCCTCTCTCCTGCGTGTGCCGGTATGCAAGGCAGCTTGAGTCCTTTATTAGCCCCACTTCACGGGCGGCTACTCCTGGGCTCTTGACGCTGCTTTGCCTCCGGGCACTTGGTGTGGCTGGTGAACTTGGAATTCCTCACCCTCTGGTATTGGCTGCAGGGTCGTTAGGCCCTGCACAGCCTCGGACTCCTGTGTCCATTTCTTGGCGTTTACTCTTCTGGGGTTAGCTCAACACCGCTCTGCTCCCCAGGCTCTCCTCAACTTCCTCAGATCCTTGCCTTAGGTACCTCAGTTAGGCTTAGCTATCCTGGGACGAGCTTAGCGTTGCTCAAGTCCACATGATGTCTTCCTCAGTACTGCTCTGTACTGAATTGACTAACTCCGCTCCAGACCAGAATTTATAGGGGAGCAGCCCTAAACCAGGGTTTTAGATCTCCCCCTTCAGGCCTGGAGGCAAAAGGTGTTGTGTGCTTTGGTTTTGCCTGGTGTGAACACCCTCTGTTGCTCTCAGGTATGACGCTATCCCCCGAGGGAGATAATGAATTTGTATCATCCGAACTCTGGGGTGCCATAAATCCTTCTTCCAGATGTCCCAAATAGTCTTAAGGTGGCTTCATCAGAGAAAATATCTTTACCCCAGTCCTCTGCAGTCCAATCCCTATTACCCTCTCACATAGCTTGCAACATGATTGGAAGAATAAATGTCCAGGGAAGAAAAGGTGAGGGCTGCCATGAGTCCTGTGTCTGCCAACAGTAAAAAATATTTGTACCGTGTTAGCCAGTAGATAGAAAAATATTAGAATCTGAGAGCCCTCAGTGGTTGATACCTTTTTAATGGCGAACTTAAGAGATGGTAAGAAAAAGCAAAGCAAGTTTTCGAGACACTAAGGTCTCTTCATCAGGCTAATAGTGACACAAATTCTGAATGTACACACATATAAACACACAAATAGGAAGCTGGATATACAGTAAATAAATTAGGTGTGGTGAAGAATGACATATAATGGTCAGAGATAGGAGGTGGGAGACAGCATCTGTGGCAGCATCGTCCATAGATAAGAAGCAGACAGTATCATGTCCCTTGATTAATTGTTGGTCCAAGATTTGAAGAGTGGTCTTTGATAGGAGCGGGTAGAGTAAAAGCATCTGGGCAATAAATACCAGAGTTCAGCCTTTGACTAGTGGTCCAAGATTTGAAATTTCCTTAATTAATGTGAAGACATAAATCTATGCGAGATATTCATTTCCACTCTGAACGTGTCAAATATCAACATTAGTTTATATTCCTAGACTTTTCTGATTCTTTGGGTACCGTCACAGCTGGCCATATCGGCAGCGATTTTGTAGGCGCCTAATGTAAAGAGGCAATGTCGGCACTAAAAATCGCCTTAGAGTGGTTGCCTTGTTTCTCAGCACTGCTCTGAAACCAGGCGAGCACTCTGGGGCGATGTGTGCACATTGCCCCATGTAACATGGCGATCGCCGATGTTACAGGCGATGGGAGCCATAGGCTCCCATGTTACAGGATCACCGCTGGGGTTTGTGGACACCCCAGCGGCGATGGCGCCTGTAACATCGCCGGTGCGTCACCGGAGGTATCGCGCCACCGAGCGTCGCTGGAGATATCTCCGCCGATATGGCCAGGTGTGATGGTACCCTTTGAGATTTGGAGTTACCTTTCAAAACTAGTATTTTCATGTCCATTATGGTGTGATCAAAGCTGCAGAACTGGTTAGGTACAGGCCAACCAGTCTTTTTTAATTTTATTGTGTGGCAATGAGAGTTTATCCTAGTTCTGAGTTGTTGCCCCATCTCCCCTACATACAGATTTCCACTGACACATTTAGTACATATGTCGAGCCCAGGCTTTGGGGTACTCGTATGTCAGGCTTCAGGGGTAGCATCTGCTGTGTCACGAGGAATAGCGTCCGCGCCTGATCCCGTGTCCTGGGCCTATGTTTGAAAAGGGGGGTAATATTTACAGGGGATTATATAAAGTTTGTTGTCGTGACGCCACCTGTAGTGTCTGGTGATTTGCACCAGTGCCGCCACAGTCAGCCGGAGGAAGATGGTATCGCGGCTAGAATGGTGAAGTCCTCCACAGGTAGGGCTGGACCTCCGGGGCAGCAAAGTGTAAAGGGACAGTTTGGAGGAGAGCTGGGTTGGTGTAGGGAGTGCTGGAACAGTCTATGTGTAGGGCCGATGATGGAGAGGAAAGATGCACACACACAGGAGAAGTTTTTTTTACCTTTTACTGATGTTGAGCAGGTAAAATGGTCCAGGGCACTGACGGATGTACAGGTTGCACAGTGAGTCCCCACAGCAAGTGTGTATAAGGCCTCCTCTATTGCTGTGTGTGATTGAAGCACAGCCTGCTTGCAGCCAGACTTGACTCCTCTCTCTTCCTGACTGTAGTGTCTGTCTCTCCTCCTGTGTGGTCTCTGGGTTACCTTCTCTGAACACTGCTATGCTACACTGCTGTGTCTGGCTCCCTCTCTTGACCCACAGAGGATACCAGGTAGCCAAAGCCTCCACGGTGCAACAGGATTTTCTGTGGTCCTATAGTATCCCACAGGTGCGGATCCCCAATATCTGGTGATTCTCTGGGTGAAATTTCCTCAAGCTCCTTGCTCCCTCTTAGCTCTCTGCTCCTCGCCTTCAGTCCCACTTAGGCTGGCCGGATGTAGAAGGGCCACTCCGGGTCACTGGCTCGGGCATAAACGCGGCCACCGACCACCAGGACATCTTCACAGCTCTCCTAGCGTCTGCACACTCTAACTAACTCCGCCCCCGGCAGCAGTATTTATAGGGATTCTTGCCTAAGGTCGGCAAGTGGAGCTCCCCCTACTGTGTCGGGGTGGAAGGTGTTGTATGTAGTAGGTACCTGCTGTGGAAACCCAGCTGTGCATTAGAGAGATCTTTGGTTACCTGCGTGAGCAGGGCGCCACACATCTATTATATAATTGCCGTAGCTGACTTCCGTCGGAGCGGCGCTGCTTCCGGTGGCTTGGTTAGCGAGTCCAGGTTTCATCTCCTGGACTCTGTCCGGCAAAGCGGGCATTGCGAGTCGTTGCAGCCTCGCGAAGCAATGCCCGCGAAGCGGGCATTGCGAGTCGCTGACACCTACCACTAACCAAGCCACAGAAGCCCATACTACTGTAGTGTACACCGCTATAGTATACTACAGTCCCATGCCCATAAGCGCCATGGGACTGTAGTATACCATCGCGCTGTACACTACAGCCCCCTGCCGCTCTAAGCCACTACGCGCTGTACACTACAGCCCCCTGCCCCCGCACCCCTACAACCCTAAGCCCCGACCCGCCGCACCTATGCCCCTACCCCCTAAACCCCGCAGCCTCCTAAGCTCCCGCCGCCAAGCCCCCACCCGCCACACCTAAACCCCTACCTCCTAAGTCCGCCACACCCCTACACCCTAAGCCCCGACCCGCAGCACCTATGCCTCTACCCCGTAAGCCCCGTCGCACCTACCCCTGTACACCGCTATAGTATACTACAGTCCCATGCCCATAAGCGCCATGGGACTGTAGTATACCATCGCGCTGTACACTACAGCCCCCTGCCGCCCTAAGCCCATACCGCTATAGTATACTACAGTCCCATGCCTATAAGCGCCATGGGACTGTAGTATACCATCGCGCTGTACACTACAGCCCCCTGCCGCCCTAAGCCCATACGACTGTAGTGTACACCGCTATAGTATACTACAGTCCCATGCCCATAAGCGCCATGGGACTGTAGTATACCATCGCGCTGTACACTACAGCCCCCTGCCGCCCTAAGCCACTACGCGCTGTACACTACAGCCCCCTGCCCCCGCACCCCTACACCCTAAGCCCCGACCCGCCGCACCTATGACCCTACCCCGTAAGCCCCGCCGCACCTAACCCCCTACCCTCTAAGCCCCGCCGCACCTAAGCCCCTACCCCCTAAGCCCCGCAGCCTCCTAAGCTCCCGCCGCCAAGCCCCCACCCGCCGCACCTAAACCCCTACCCCCTAAGTCCGCCGCACCCCTACACCCTAAGCCGCCCTAACCCCTAACCCACTACCCCGCCGCCGAAGCCCCTACCCCCTGCCGCCCTAACCCACTACCCCGCCGCAGCCACTACCCTCTGCCGCAAGCCCCTACCCCCTGCCGCCCTAACCCACTACCCCGCCGCACCCACTACACTCTGCCGCACCTAACCCCTAAGCCACTACCCCGCCGCCGAAGCCCCTACCCCCTGCCGCCCTAACCCACTACCCCGCCGCAGCCCCTACCCCCTGCCGCCCTAACCCCTAACCCACTACCCCGCCGCCGAAGCCCCTACCCCCTGCCGCCCTAATCCACTACCCTCTGCCGCAAGCCCCTACCCCCTAAGCCGCACCTAACCCCCTACCCCCGATTCCGCACCTAAACCCCTACCCCCCCTGCCCCCTAAGCCCCGCCGCACCTAAGCCCCGCCGCCTCCTAAGCTCACACCGCTAACACCTAAAGCCCTACACCCGAAGCCCCCGCCGTCCCCTAACCTAACGTCCCCGTCGATCACTTACATGCCTTCAAGTCATCTGATCGTCCGTCCGATCCACAAGTCCTCCGTCCGGCCAGGCATCCTCTTCCTCCGGCCCCGGGGGTCTTCTCTCTTCTTTCCGCCATCTCCGCCTCTTCGTCCGGCCCCGGGGATCTTCTGTCTTCTTTTCGCAAACTTCCACCTCCGACGTCCTCTTCCTTCTCATTAAGATAGAATGGACGAAAAATCCGCCATTCTACCTCAATGAGATCTGAGGCCCTCTTCTGATTGGTCGCTGTATACTGCCCTCAGCCAATCAGAAGAGCCCCTAATTTTTTTATTATTTTTAAATTATTTTTTAATTATTTTTTTTATTATTAAATTTATTTATTTTTTTAAGTCAGACTGAGACGCAGTTCTCATTCAGGTCCGCATTTTTTTTTTTTTTTTTATTATTATTTTTATTTAATTATTTATTATTTTTTATTTATTTTTTTATTATTTTTTAATTATTTTTAAATTATTTTTTTTATTATTAAATTTATTTATTTTTTTAAGTGAGAGTGAGACACAGTTCTCATTCAGGTCCGCCTTTTTTTTTCCCCATTGACATACATTACCGGTGTGTCGGCGATTTTATGGCCGGCCACCTGGTTCTATTTGTCGGCCCTAAAATCGCGGACACACCGCTAATGCATCTCTATGGGCAGTCAGCCCGATTTCGGATTGGACGCCGACCAATCAGAATTCGAGCTCACTGCCCATAGACATGCATTAGCGGTGTGTCCGCGATTTTAGGGCCGACAAATAGAACCAGGTCGGCGGCCATAAAATCGCCGACACACCGGTAATGTATGTCAATGGGGAAAAAAAAAGGCGGACCTGAATGAGAACTGTGTATCACTCTCACTTAAAAAAATAAATAAATTTAATAATAAAAAAAATAATTTAAAAATAATTAAAAAATAATAAAAAAATTAATAAAAAATAATAAATAATTAAATAAAAATAATAATAAAAAAAAAAAAAAAATGCGGACCTGAATGAGAACTGCGTCTCAGTCTGACTTAAAAAAATAAATAAATTTAATAATAAAAAAAATATTTAAAAAATAATTAAAAAATAATAAAAAAATAAATTAAAAATAATAAATAATTCAATAAAAATAATAATAAAAAATTAAATATATGCTAATTATATCAGCCCTTTCAGCGGACCTGAAAGAGAACTGGGTCTCAGCCTAAATAATAAATTTAATAACAAAAAAAATAATTAAAAAATAATTAAAAAATAATAAAAAAATAAATTAAAAATAATTAATAATTCAATAAAAATAATTATAAAAAAATTAAATATATGCTAATTATATCAGCCCTTTCAGCGGACCTGAAAGAGAACTGGGTCTCAGCCTAAATAATAAATTTAATAATAAAAAAAATAATTAAAAAATAATTAAAAAATAATAAAAAAATAAACTAAAAATATAATTCAATAAAAATAATAATAAAAAAATTAAATATATGCTAATTATATCAGCCCTTTCAGCGGACCTGAAAGAGAACTGGGTCTCAGCCTAAATAATAAATTTAATAATAAAAAAATAATTAAAATATAATAAAAAAATAAATAAAAAATAATAAATAATTAAATAAAAATAATAATAATAAAAAAAAAAATGCTAATAATAATGATATTGCTGCTAATAATAATGCTATTAATGCTAATAATTATGCTATTAATCCTAATAATAATGTTATTAATGCTATTATTAATGCTAATAATGCTATTATTAATGCTATTAATGCTATTATTAATGCTATTAATGCTATTAATAATGTTATTAATGCTATTATTAATGCTAATAATGCTATTATTAATGCTATTAATGCTAATAATAATGCTATTAATGCTATTAATAATGCTATTAATGCTATTAATTATGCTATTAATGCTAATATTTATCCTATTCATGGTATTATTAATGCTATTAATGCTAATAATAATGCTATTAATGCTATTAATGCTAATAATAATGCTATTAATGCTATTAATAATGTTATTAATGCTATTATTAATGCTAATAATGCTATTATTAATGCTATTAATGCTAATAATAATGCGATTAATGCTATTAATAATGCTATTAATGCTATTAATTATGCTATTAATGCTATTAATGCTAATATTTATCCTATTAATGCTAATAATAATGCTATTAATGATATTAATAATGCTATTAATGCTATTAATTATGCTATTAATGCTAATATTTATCCTATTAATGGCATTATTAATGCTATTAATGCTAATAATAATGCTATTAATAATGTTATTAATGCTATTAGTAATGCTAATAATGCTATTATTAATGCTATTAATGCTAATAATATTGCTATTAATGCTATTAATAATGCTATTAATACTATTAATTATGCTATTAATGCTAATATTTATCCTATTAATGCTATTAATACTATTAATAATGCTATTAATGCTAATATTTATCCTATTAATGCTATTAATGCTATTAATAATGCTATTAATGCTATTAATTATGCTATTATTGCTATTAATGCTAATATTTATCCTATTCATGGTATTATTAATGCTATTAATGCTAATAATAATGCTATTAATGCTATTAATGCTAATAATAATGCTATTAATGCTATTAATAATGTTTTTAATGCTATTATTAATGCTAATAATGCTATTATTAATGCTATTAATGCTAATAATAATGTTATTAATGCTATTAATAATGCTATTAATGCTATTAATTATGCTATTAATGCTAATATTTATCCTATTAATGCTATTAATGCTAATAATAATGCTATTAATGCTATTAATAATGCTATTAATGCTATTAATTATGCTATTAATGCTATTAATGCTAATATTTATCCTATTAATGGCATTATTAATGCTATTAATGCTAATAATAATGCTATTAATGCTAATAATAATGCTATTAATGCTATTAATAATGTTATTAATGCTATTATTAATGCTAATAATGCCATTATTAATGCTATTAATGCTAATAATAATGCTATTAATGCTATTAATAATGCTATTAATGCTATTAATTATGCTATTAATGCTATTAATGCTAATATTTATCCTATTAATGCTATTAATAATGCTATTAATGCTAATAATAATGCTATTAATGCTATTAATAATGTTATTAATGCTATTATTAATGCTATTAATGCTAATAATAATGCTATTAATGCTATTCATAATGTTATTAATGCTATTATTAATGCTAATAATGCTATTATTAATGCTATTAATGCTAATAATAATGCTATTAATGCTATTAATAATGTTATTAATGCTATTATTAATGCTATTAATAATGCTATTAATGCTAATAATAATGCTATTAATGCTATTAATACTGTTATTAATGCTCATAATACTGCTAATAATGCTATTAATACTGCTATTACTGCTAATAATAATGCTATGGCTTATATTGTTGCTATTGATGATGCGATTATTATTTAAAAATCTTTAAAAAAACAATAAACATATTTTAGATACCCGATGCATTTGCATCAGGCTAACAGCTATAACTACTATAATCAAATTAATGCACGTTCTAGAATCCCGATGCATTTGCATCGGGCTCACAGCTAGTACTGTATAATTAAATACACCACATTGGTTGTGACAGTGATGCTTTTTAGATTCGGGGGCTGCCTAAAACACAGAAGTAGGGGGTCTGGAAATATAGCTTTTAGTCGAGCATCTTTTTGTAGTAGTGGTTGTAGTTTCTGTGCAGCTCCTCTTAACACGTCAAGATTTGGATTGTAGGTGATTACAAAAGGGACACGGTTGTTTTCTTCTCAAATTTTCTAATGTAGGAGATGATTCCTTGATATTCTGGTGGCTCTTGTAATTTGGTTTTCAATTGTTCTTGGATTGTAGCCCTGATTCAGAAAGGTCTTTCTGGGGCCTTCAAGGTGATTGTCTTTATCTGTAGGGTTGGAACATATCTGATTGTATGTGATAGCCTGACTGTACACAATAGAGTTTTTTATGTGTTTTGGTTGACAGCTGTCCCATTGAAGAAGTGTTGGACGGTCAATTGGCTTCCAGTACAGGGATATCTCTATTTCGTTGTTCCGTAGCTTTATGATGGTGTCCAGAAAGCTGATTTCAGTGCAGGAGTAGTTGAGTGCTAAATTGATGGTGGGATGAAACTGATTAAAGTGTTCATGGAAAGTCTTCAGCTGTTGCTCAGACTCCATTTAAATGATTAAAATATCATCAATATAACGGTAATAGGCCAGAGGCCCTCGCTAGATACGGGCGTACGGGGATCTACATCTCGTTCCATACCCCAAGAGCTCTATTCTTCCTCCACACTTGTCGATCTTTCCCTCCTGGGGCAAGCGTGGTCATGCTCAAGCCCACGGGAGTCAACACCACCTCGCTCCTTCACTCCTGACCTCTACTCCTCCACCACTTCTTCCTCCATCTACTCACTAACTCTCTATTTCCCTCCCGGCTACGCTTAGGTCCTCCCTCTGGGTCCACCCACCGTCCCAGGTTCCTAAGTGTTGTGTGTGTGTGTGAAGCTCAACTGCGCCATCCCAGCACCTGGAGAGCAGAGGCACAACTCTCCCTCTAATGGAGCAGTGCAGTACCTCTGGTGGCGGCCTACCCGGTGGGTGCCACAATTTTGCTTCTCCTGTAAATCTATCGTCAAATGTAAAGTAATTGTGGGCGAGGATGAGTTTTGTAATCACAATCACCATCAATCCCTGTGTTTTCCAAGAAGACTTCGCAGGGATTTAATTCATCCTGGTGTGAGATATTGTAGTACAGACTTTCCACATCCATGGTGATGAGGAACTCTGAGAGACTAAGGAACCACCTTTTGCATGTCTTCTACAGCATCAAAAGTAATATCCAGAGGGAATTTTTAAACAGGGAGGAACACACTTACAGAAAGCATGGAACAAAAATTACAATATTACCATGAACTACAAACTCTTCTGATTTTTAACAAAGAAAGAAATTACACACACTGCGCCTCATTTCAGGACTCAGCAAAAACAAAACAAAGACCAAGCCTAACAACTTAGATAACTACTCCTGTCAAGAGATAAAAGCATCTAATTGTGTCATCAACCTTTCGGATTAAAAACCCAACAAAGAGGAACTTGCTGTGCTTTCTAGGGGACTCTCATTTTGTCCTACTAGAGCTCTGGATAAAGCTGAACTGTGCAGCGATATGGAAGATAACTTCAGGAGACAACGCCTGAGGGAATTTTAGTGACAAAGAGAATTTCGAACCCAACTTGGCTGAAGGAAGCAGGATCCTGACAACCAAGAAATGTTCAAACTGGACACCTGCACCTGGACACAGCGCCCGATTTGGATATATATATAGACATTTTCAGACATTTGGTAAATTCCACTATCTTAGATATACACAAGGAACCTGCCACCTTTTTTGTGCATTATAACATGTGCCCAGCACCTTAAACATACTGTCATTTGGGTTCCGGGAACCCCTATATACCCCCAGGCTAGCCCCTGCATACCTCAGAAATTAACTTTTAATGTCTCCCGCGATGTATGGTAATTCGCTCTTCATGGTCAGGTGGGCTGGTGGTTACTTAAGTCCGAGCCGCCCCTGTGCCAGTAAAACATGCCCCGCTGCCTGCAATATGCTGCCCCTCCAGTGTTTATATATGAATCAGTGATGGCATTCGTGACTGCGCAGTGGCGCGGTTAACTGTGCTCTATTGAAGCTGCAGTTGTCAAAGTCTCGCAAGAAGTCTGGTGAGACTTTGTGCGGCTTCACTGGAGCACAGTTAGCCACACAATGGATGGACCTGTAGAAGCATAGTTGTGTGAAACTGCTGTGGTCCCCTGCCCCTTCCCTCCACGCCCTCTTCCCTGAACACGATGTTACTTTGTGCCAGCTTTTAATGCAAGCTTGAATAAAATTGTATTTTTTAAACTGGATGAGTGCCACTCTTTTTACTGGCATAAATTATTGAGCTGCCAGCAAAATCTATGAGATTTTAGAAATGCTGTGCCCGTTTTTAACTGGTCTGTTTTTGGTGCAGAAAAAGCATTCAGAAAAAGAATGAGCATGTCAATTATTGCTCCATTTCTCTGCTGTGTTTTCTCTATTGACCCCATTGTAATAAAATTAAAAAGCATCAAAAATGGATTGGTATTCACACACTGTTTTTGCTGCTTTTCACTGCATTTTTCACTCCAAAAACACATTAATATTCCAGGATGTGATGTCACTAGGGGCAGAAACAGAAAATGTCACCATTTTGGGAATCCTTTTGTAAGAGATTTGCAAGCAGGAAGAAATATGTCTAGATACAGACATCAAATTGATGTTAAACGCATGATTGAAATAGTGAGTATGTAAAAATAAATGTATTTTAACTAAAAACCTGTTTCTGTGTCTTTTTTATTAATAAAGTTTTTCATTTTGTGTAAAAATTGGAGTAGGGCTCTGATATATTTTTAATTGCCAGGTAGACCAGACAGCTGCTGGCTGCCAACCCCTGCTGCCTGTTGTTACCTTGCCTAGCAATGAAAAATACAGGGGATCCATTGGCACACTGGGTAATAAGTGGTTAATGTCAGACGAGTATTGCTAACTGAGACAGAGTCCTAGATTAGTAATGTCAGGCCTACGTTAGACCCGGCCATAATCAACCTATAAGTACGTTGTAAAAACACATAACACAGAAAAAAATAATTTCTTTGGAATAAAACACACAAAAATCCCTGTTTCCCCTATTTATTACCCCAAGCATACCCTTCGATGGTAATCCACAGCCAGCTTGAGTTGTCCTGTGACGAACCATTTTAGCTCTCCTACATCTCGGTGAGCGGATACGTGTCCGTCCACTAGGAGCAGCTCTCAGATTCTGGCAGTCGGCTTTCTCAGCTGAGTGGTGATATCAGATAGTGCATCTGAGGACAGAACAGGCACGGCTCTGAAGAGTGTGGTGCCCCTGCGGATCCAGTCGCCACAGCGGTACTGCACCCCTGTTGAAATGCAGTACCCCACTCTTTTGTAAGGGGGGCACACACCGGTATTGGGACACCCAGGCCACGCACTACACTAGGTCCAGGTCAGGGTTAGGTGAGATTGTCCTACAGGAGAGCGCAGTCACTGATCCTGTCTGGAAGGAGGAACCAGGGTAGTGGGGATGAGTGGAGAGGAAGTAGTAAGGGGAACTCCTGGGAAAGAGTGAAGTCAGGAAGAACACACGTAAACAATGTGGGACACATGACAGAGGGCATAAATAGCACAGGGAAAGATCCAGAAGTCAAGTTGAGTTGGAGGGAAGCTAGTGGAAGGAAACCTGTCAGAAGAGGAGTAAGAACTTGAGGGAAGTGTCCAGAGGACTGGAGCCAGTGTGAGCTTGTCCTAAGGCCTGACTGAGGAGCAGATGGAGTGAACCAGGGTGCTCCAGGAGGAAGAGGGTGTCCCAGAGGCAAGGTTAGTGAGCAATCCGCCTGTGGGGCTCGCATCCATTGCCAGCCGCAGGCAGTGGAGGGACCAGGCCACAGAACAGGTGCACCGGGACCCCAAGACTAGTGGAGAAGACCACGCTCAGCTAGCAACCTGGAGGCTGTGGTATTTCCAAGGTGCCACAGCAGATACCGCACACATCCGCTGAAAAGGTGGCCATACAGGGTCTGAGGACAGACTTCAAGTAACCCCAGGAGGGACCCGAGGTCACTGGCTCAGGGCTCTGTGTGAGTGAGGTGCAAGGCAGGCAAAGCAAGCGCACTGTGAGATGACCGAGAAAGGACAGAAAGAAGAGGTAAAGGTTGAGTGTCCTCCCACTACCCAGGGGTAGCTGGATCCCTGCCTCCGAGAACCCAGCACTCAGTGGGCTGTTGCAAAATGACTGTGAGTAAACATCTAAACACTGCAACCCGCTGTGTCTGTGACCTTCTTGACATGTTATAAGTCTTGCGTTGGAACATAGCTACCAACTCACTCAGTAACATCTGCTGCCCTGGGGGTCAGCCCTACCCGTAGAGGGCTTTACAACCCTGCTGCATCATTACCATCAGCCCCAGAGGAACTGTCGTGCAGCGGCGGCCGTTTATAGCCACAGCCTGTGGGTGGTGTCACGTAAAAACAGTTATCCCCAGGTCCGGTCATCCTCTACCCAACGAAACTCCCTTTCCTCATGACCTTCCCTAAAGAAGAGAGCCACCCTCCCCGAACTTTTAATGACACCGCCAGGGTCACAGAGCCGGGTCTCAAACCCTGTGACTTTGGTGAAGCCTCAAAGCCCAGTTCTGAGTATCCTAAGGCCCTGGAGAGGCGTGTCAGAGTCCTCAGATGAACTCTCTCATGGCACCGCAAGTACAGCCGGATGTCAGTGTGACTGTGGATTATCGTGCTGTGGATTATCATCGGAGGGTATGCTTGGGAAGTAATAAAAAAGGGAAACAGAAATGTCTGTGTTTCTTTCCAAATAAATTATTTTTCTCTGTGTTGTTTTTACTACTTAATTATAGGTAATTTTTCAGTATGATAATAATACTACCCTGGGCAGACCTTTTAAAAATATGTAAAATCATTATTGTACAATTTGTAGTTTCCATATTATCAGCATTGTCAGACCCTGGATTAACCTCCTGGATTAGTCCTCTCCATTGTAACCAAACAGGAATAGTCTGGCTGCTGTATAAACTGTCATGTAATTATGCACTCCCTCTCAACAGCGCTCGCCTCCCTTTGCTAATAGTGCAGTGTCAGGTTTCATGAGAACAAGGAGGGAAAGAGCTATTGCCGATATGACTTATCTAGACTCCATCTATTTCTGTAAGCAGTTATCCCTGCTGTGACAATTTCTGTGTTGTATTTCACCTTTTTCTTGGCTGCAAACACAGAAAGCAGAGAGGAGAGTACAGCTTCCCCCAGTGATCTAATTTGCAGTAATGTGGTGTGAGTATGTGACATGAATATTCATGCATATGGGGAGTGGACAGAAGAGAACTAAGTGGATCAATCACTGTGAGTGACAGATGGAATTAATCTCTTTATTTGAAGTTTACAGAAGATAGGAGGGGCATATAAATAAAAGAAATACACTGTGTGCAGAATTATTAGGCAAATGAGTATTTTGATCACATGATACTTTTTTATACATGTTGTCCTACTCCAAGCTGTAGAGGCTTGAGAGCCAACTACCAATTAAGTAAATCAGGTGATGTGCATCTCTGTAATGAGGAGGGGTGTGGTGTAATGAAATCAACACCCTATATAAGGTGTGCTTAATTATAAGGTAAATGCCTTCCCTTAGGCAAAATGGGTCAGAAGAGAGATTTGACGGGCTCTGAAAAGTCCAAAATTGTGAGATGTCTTGCAGAGGGATGCAGCAGTCATGAAATTGCCAAACTTTTGAAGCGTGATCACCGAACAATCAAGCGTTTCATGCAAATAGCCAACAGGGTCACAAGAAACGTGTTGTGCAAAAAAGGCGCAAAATAACTGCCCATGAATTGAGGAAAATCAAGCGTGAAGCTGCCAAGATGCCATTTGCCACCAATCTTGCCATATTTCAGAGCTGCAACGTTACTGGAGTATCAAAAAGCACAAGGTGTGCCATACTCAGGGACATGGCCAAGGTAAGGAAGACTGAAAAACTACCACCTTTGAACAAGAAACATAAGATAAAATGTCAAGACTGAGCCAAGAAATATCTTAAAACTGATTTTTCAAAGGTTTTATGGACTGATGAAATGAGAGTGATTCTTGATGGGCCAGATGGATGGGTCAGAGCCTGGATCAGTAAAGGGCAGAGAGCCCCACTCCGACTCAGACACCAGCAAGGTGGAGGTGGGGTACTGGTATGGGCTGGTATCATCAAAGATGAACTTGTGGGACCTTTTCGGGTTGAGGATGGAGTAAAGCTCAACTCCCAGACCTACTGCCAGTTTCTGGAAGACAACTTCTTCAAGCAGTGGTACAGGAAGAAGTCGGTATCGTTCAAGAAAAACATGATTTTCATGAAGGACAATGCTCCATCACATGCATCCAACTACTCCACAGCGTGGCTGACCAGTAAAGGTCTGAAAGAAGAACAAATGACATGGCCCCCTAGTTCACCTGATTTGAGCCCCATAGAGAACCTGTGGTGCCTCCTAAAATGTGAGATCTACAGGGAGGGAAAACAGTACACCTCTGGGAACAGTGTCTAGGAGGCTGTGGTGGCTGCTGCACGCAATGTTGATCGTAAACAGATCAAGCAACTGACAGAATCTATGGATGGAGGCTGCTGAGTGTCATCATAAAGAAAGGTGGCTATATTGGGCACTAATATTTTTGCGGTTTTGTTTTTCATGTCAGAAATGTTTATTTCTAAATTTTGTGCAGTTATATTAGTTTACCAGGTGAAGATAAACAAGTGAGATGGGAACATATTTGGATTTTATTACGTTTCCTAATTATTTTGCACAGTAATAGTTACCTGCACAAACAGATATCCTCCTAAGAGCCAAATCTAAAAAAAACCCCACTCCAACTTCCAAAAATATGAAGCTTTGATATTTATGAGTCTTTCAGGTTGATTGAGAACATAGTTGTTGATCAATAATAAAAATAATCCTCTAAAATACAACTAGCCTAATAATTCTGCACACAGTGTACATCAATAGAAAGAGTTTAGAGTGAGGAATTAGAAAATTAGCAGTTACATATGGATTTTTGACCTGACAGTTTTCCTTTAAATAGGCCTGTCATTACAAATCTAGGATTTGGTGTAAGCTGGTAATATTCAGCTGACATTAACCTATTATTACCCAGTCTGCCATCAGCACCAGTGCAACTGGAAGGGAAGAGTGAAGTAACTGCCAGTTTTGGCATTTCTCATGAAGGTGCCAATTCTGTGGTGGCTGCAGGCTGCAATTTGTAGCGTGGGGGCCCAGAACACTTGGGTTTCACCACCCTAAGAATTTCAGCCCCAAGCTGCCTGCGTTACCTAGGCTGGCAATCAAAAATACTGTAAAGCCCTCACCAATTTTCTTTTAATTATTTATTTAAATAAATAAAATAAATAAAGGGATCAAGTGTATTTTTAATTGCCAGCCAAGGTAACAACAGGCAGCGGAGGTTTGCAGCCAGTAGCTGCTTAGTTTGCCTTTGATGGCAATTGAAAATACATTGGAGCCCTACACAGTTTTTTTGCACAAAATTAAAATCTTTATTAATAAAAAAGACACAGAGTCTGGCCTGACTCGGGGACGCACATCCATGTAAAGCCGGTGCTCTGATAGGCGGGTGAAGGGGGCGGCTGGCGGCGTGGGCCCCTTATAGGTCCGGGCCCTGCTACAGTCGGGACTCCTACAACCGTGAATGTTACACCCCTGACGAAGTGACAGCGTTTCTGGTCAGAATTAATTTTTTCTTTTCTTTCTGAAAGGAATGCCCTGTGGTGCCATGATGAACTGTAGCCCATGCAAGTGGCTGAACGAGAAGAAAGGCTCCAGAAAGGTCGTCCTTGCAGTGGTTTTTGTAGCTCTTCTGGTGGATAGAATGCTTTTTACAGTGGTTGGTATGTCAGTTTCTGTCTTAGTTAAAGGGGTATCCCCATCTTAAAGGGCTCATACCACCAATATTGTTTGTTAGTTCTGCATTTTAGATTAAAAGTCCATTGAGTATGTGACAGCCAAAAAAAAAACTCAAGTAGGGGGTCCTCAAACACCCCTTCACCCAATAGGTGAGTTTCCTACAGTATAAAATAAAGGCTGGTCCAAAAGCAGAAAATGTAAGCATTGTTCCCCCAAATTTCATACAACCCATTAATTTCAATGAAAAGTGACCATATGGAAATAATAGTAGCTTTCCGAGCCTGTGCACCCTGCTACAGAAAAATGTGGCCAGACAGTCTTATATTAAAAGACTACACATGTGTAATGTGATGAATTGATGGGTAATGGGGGTCACTTTTGTAATGAAGGTAACTGCCGTTAGACTGCTTTGATGATGAACTTTAGGAACACCAGGTGGTGGGGTGCACCCTGAAATAATTACCCAGGGCACCAAAAAAGGTTGTCCGCTCCCCACATGTAAAGATTCAAGAGAACATTGGATAATTTGATTTTGATAGTAGCATTACAATGAAGAGCAAAAGGGTAACAATATTTTGAACTTTTGACTTTCAGGCTCCAGATCTCACATGCACTACAGCTTTGATCGTGAGACTACCTTAATTTCATAGGCAATAATACTGACGAGCTCATACATAAATCTGACATTGAACTATGTAGCATATAATTAGTTATGCAGATTCTTGTTATGTTACCATTTTGCTCCTGATGTTTGAATAATCTCTTTCTCCCTGTATACTACAAACTATAACCTGTTCTCACATTCCCTAATAGCTCAGTGTGTTATTAAGTTGATTACCAAGTGAAAGGTCACTGGTTAAGTTATAAATTAGAGATGGTGATCAGCCAAAGCAGGTCATATTATATTTTATTACACTTGACATTTCCCCTATAACCTTCTAGAAAAAGAGGAAACCTCCTAGAAGGCATTGGAGAAGCCTCTCAAGAGGCAGTGCTCCCTTACGTTTCTTGTGCATGATGAAGGGATTATCCATTATTAGGAGGAGCCCAACATCCAGACGCACACTCAAGGGGCTGGAAAATAGTGTGGAAGGGGCATGTCCTTCATAAAGATCCAATGGGAAAAACATTACTCCCACAAACCCATTTTAGAATATAGTCAGGCTTGAGTATTTTATTGCCAAGGGCTGGTACCGAATAAGGAGAGCAAAAGTAGCAATTACACCCCGGTCCTGGTCAGACCCAAAGAACCTATGTTCTATAAGAAGACACTAGTATTATAAGAGGCCCAAGGTAAGTGGGGGTCTGTTACAGATTTATGTTGGGACTCGGAAGTTCGAGTTATGTCTGTGTTGGCCCTTGGTCTGTGTTGACTCTTAAGAGGGGTAGTTTGTGGTATACCGGTGCCCATTCTACTGCTGCTAAGTGACACCATTGTTGTGTCGCAGTACATTTGTTCTAGTGTGCCAGAAATACTGTGAGTTAGGATATGTGTCATATAAGTGCAACCTCCAGAAGTTTTAGAGGGGCCAGCTGGCAACAGAGGGTAATGTCACGGCAGCTGAAGTGGGTTGCTGGACCCCTAAACACTTCCCTTGTTTCCACAACTGTCAAAGCAGCTGACTGGAATGACCACAAACACCAGTCTCGGGGTAACAGTTGCCTGTACTTCAGCAAGAATAAGGGAATCAAACATGGAATATGTGTTACATAGTCTTACGTGGGTGGGCCACGATCAATACAGTTTGAAGTTGAATACTGATATGGAATTGAGGTTCTCGAGGTTTAAGAGCACAGATTCTGAAGATGTGGTGCTTGTATGTTGTTATGGGATGGTTCAGAGTCTTTCTGTGGCTTAAAGCAGAAGATTATATATAGCAAGAGACTTGTACAGACCTGGGAGTCCTGGGGTAATTTCACTGCTAGTCATGGCACGTGCAAAAATACGTCTGGTGAAGGAAGCACATGTAAGTCCAGACAGCGAGGATCCAGGGTAGAAAGCTTTTAGCAAACTCTCTGTGGCAGACAGAGAATAATACCAGGCCTTGGGGCCTATCAGGAGATCTTGTGGTAAAGGGAATCTCCACTGTGCTCTGCTCCCTGTGGAGTCTTGTCCAGAACTGGGGGATTTCCAGCTCTATCTATCTAGACAGACACTGGAAGTAGCTTCGCCGATTGAGCCCTGTGCCTGCCTCACCGGCCAATAGGACAACACTCAATTTACATGTCAGATTCTTACAATGCAAAATACTTTAAACTATATATTTTCACCATAGATGGTGCTGCAACACAACAAATGAGAAATACCGGAGATAGGCATGAACAATGCATGAGATGTACATTGAGTAGAAATGGATTTAACTGAACTGCATTTCTAACATTCCCTAATAATCATAGAGAGGTAGCTAGGGTGTGTGCTGTAGTGTGCAGGAGCTACTCATGATCCAGGGGTACTTAAAGGGACAGACACCATCTGGACCAGGTCACTACAGAGGGACCTTCACGGCTCACCTCCCCGTGGTTATGGGGTATGGAGCTACTCGCAATTTCGGCACTACCGTTCCCTATTGCAAGGAGTCAGGCAGACAAAGTTAGTGGCGTGGAAGTCACGTTACACTTATTCTGGATGAAAGCCAATATAAACCAGCATGGAGGAGAGACCTGTTCAGCCTTATCACTGCTGGCTACAAAATGGTTCACTCATTTGCGGAAGCAATTACATGGAGAGAATGATGTCCCCTCAACATGGACTGGGATAGAGATTCTAGGAGTAGTAGTGCTTTCTCTCTCTCTCGACTAGACTGGCTAAACCTGTATGAACTAGTTACAGGTAGTTATGAGGACAATAAATACCTAACTTTCATACATGTACATTGACCGTTACATGGCAGAGCACAATGCAAACTATACATTTATCCTCCCTCAGCGTACGGACATCACATCACAACGTATATGATAGATTTCCTAACTCACAGTGCCCAAAGTATTTCTGGCAAACTGGAACAAATCTACTCCCGCACGACAACTGTGTCACTCAGCAGCAGTAGAACGGGCACCGGGATACCACACTAGTGTTGTGAGACTCAAACTGTTCTTCAACTTCACATTGACCACCTTTCATGTATTTCTAATATTGAATCCTCTTTTTCTAGTTCCCATCATTCCCAGTTTCCTCTATGAGATAGAACACAAAAAGGAAAACGTGTCTATGGTCGTGTCCTCTTCACCTTCCAACTATTCGTTTGAGGTCATTTACTCGTTATATGACAGCACCACCATCTCAAGTATGGATTCAAATAATCAAGGGGTCGCAAACAAGACCCATAAAAATGTGAGCTGCAACATGGAGGCGAGTGTCCTACAAGAAGAGAATGTCAAAGTCGGTCTTCTGTTTGCATCCAAAGCAATATTACAACTCCTAGTCAATCCTATAGTAGGAATCATTACCAGCAGGTAAATGGGCCGGGGGCGCTATACAAGACGGTGATGTAGCACACTTACTAGCCATTACCATTTCTGGTCCTGATGGTTATTTTTGTCTCCTAGGGTTGGATATGATATGCCAATGTTCTGTGGATTCATCATCCTGTTCTTGTCTACTTTAAGTGAGTTATGTGTTCATTTAATACTTGTCCACCCCCCAAATGGAAATGATATGAATCATAAAGATAATCTAATGACAACATCAAAATATATCTTTACAGACTTTTTTCATCTATTGGTCAGAGTAGAGATACTGAAGTATCAAAAAGGTCCAAAGACCAAGGAGGTCACATAATACAGTATTATCAAACAATATACACCACTCCATTGGTTGTCTGCGCAAGATAGTCCCTCCACAGCACAAGTCTGCAGCTGTTATACCATGCAAAACTATAATGAATATATTTTGCTTTGGAGGACTCGGTATATCCTTTGCATTATACACGCAGCACATTGATTTCAGGAGGTATTGCACAATTCATGGTTCCACCTGGGAAATATGAACACTTGCTGCTGGATTCCTTGAGCAGCGGGAAAGCGTATCTTTCTCAAAAAGATGGAAAGTGTAAAACAAATGGGAAAAGTCCACAATTTACCCATATGCGACGCCCACCAGGGCCGGGGGGTACTCGGTAACCGGGCCGGTGGTTGCTTGGGAGGTCACGGTGGTGGTGACCCGGCTCCGTGGGCCTGGGCGTGCAGAAAAATGGGGACTATTTACAGGGGATAAGTTTGTGACGCCACCTGTGGTTATTCTGGTCAGGGTGACCAGCGCTGCTGTGGGACCTCTGGGGCCGATGGAGTAGCAGCCTGAATGGTATTGCTCCCCTCAGGTAAAGCGTGGCCCCAGGGATGGAATTAGAGTTTATAAAGTGGCAGATGATGAGGGCGCAGGGCTCAGTAGGGATGGCACACAGAGCAATCGGAGAAGACCAGGATTGTAGTTCTTTACCTTTACTTGGTGATCAATCACCCAGCCGGGTGCTGTACTCCTCCATGGCGCAGCCTAGCCAGCTCTCAGATGATACAGGGCCACATCACCAAGACACCTTTTGTGAGCCTTTCCTGGCCATCTCCCAATGCTGGCTACTCTTCTCTCCTGCCCAGCGTCTTCGTGCGACAGGGTCCCAAGCTAGTGGCTGTGGGCCCTGTCGGGCGACTTCAAGATGTCCCCTGGCCCTATATGGCCACTGTCTTACGGAATGTCCATGATTGTGGTTGCTGCCTGTGCACGCCAGCAGCCTCTGGTTTTACTAACTAAGGCTTGCATTCCTTTCCCTAGATCTAGGACTGTTTCCTCTGCGACCTGGTTCCTCCATGCACCTCCAGCCGGCGGTGGATACGGGGCGCCATAGGTGTTTCCTCCACAGCAATGCCCCCCAGGACCCTTTCGTCCTTCTCTCTCTCCTTCTGTCCCGAACTGGAAGGAGCCTCTCAGCAGCTCCATTCTCCAGGTCCTACTCCTCACTTCACACTCTCAACTCTCTTCCTCAATTCTCTCGCTCCTCACTTCCTGTATCCCCTAACTTTTGTACCTACCTCCTCTACCTACTCCCTCCTCCAGCTTGCAGATGGGGCCCTCCCTCAATAGGGTCCGCCCAGATCCCCAGGACTGGAGTTGGATGGTGTTGGGTGCAAGTGAATGTGTCTTGGCTGAGCAATCCCTCTCACCTGAAAGAAGTAACACCACACCTGCAGAGTAGGTGTAACGTTATTGTGGCAACCAGTCCACTTGGGCGCCACACGTTCACCTTTGACATAAAATCCCAAAAGCCGTTGATTCATAAAGGTGAATGGTGGTAGGTGCAGAGCTAATAACATAGCAGATTTAAAGGCTTTATTCCCATGATCACAATATATCATAGGACAGGTAATAACTTACCGATTGCTGAGACCTACATTGATCCTAACAAAAGCACCCTCAAGTACCATATCTGAATGGAGCAATTGCTACTCACATACACAGCTGCTTCAATTGTCGTACCTGGACAGCTAAAGGTAGCCAAGTGCTGTCCAGTGTTGGGAACTCCAGGTTACTAAATATCTTGTGGAAAACATGGGAGTAACTATTTAATTGGGTTAATAGAAAATATTGGAATCCAGCTCAACAGGAATGGATTTTCTTTTTCTTTTTGATTTTTCAATAAAAATGGTGCATACAAAAGAAAACATTACAGTAAATGATCGACATGACCCAAGTCGACAGGTTTCGACTGTGCTAAGCAGTCATGAGTAAGCTTGCTTAGGGCAGTCGCAACGTGTCGACTTGGGTCATATCGACCATGTATTTTTTTCTTTTGTATGCACCATTTTTATTGAAAAATAAAAAAGAAATTCCATTCCTGTTGAGCCGGATTCCAATATTTTCTTTTAACCTTGATAAAAGGCCAAGGCGAGGCCAGTGTCTGAGCCCCAGGTGGATGGGCGAGGAGTGGCTGAGTGAGCTGGAATTAATTTCTTATACATTTAATTGGGTAACCCAGGATTATAAAATGTGACTTATTTCCAGAAAGGGTGGTACACCTACCCAAAGCTGCAATACCATACGCAACCTATGGGCAGGAGTGGTGCTGTTTTGAAAAAAAATTCAGAAAGACCATGTTTTTCTAATCATTGGCCACAAGACAACTTGCAAAGTAACAGTTCATACACCACTATATCATCGTGTGCTTTTCTTAAGAATTGTTCTTCTCTTCTGTCTTCCGCCAGTTTTCGCCTTCTCTCGTTCTTATGCACTTTTGTTCTTTGCAAGATCTCTGCAGGGAGTTGGATCTTCATTGTCTACTGTTGCAGGTAAAAGTATGTTCATTAGCTGATTTGTATCCTTTTATATTGTGCTTATGAAAATATTTTTATTGTGGAGTAGGGGAATGGCTGATTGGTGGAATAAGTGATGGTTAGTAGGAGAGAAATGGGAGGATGGGGGCACAAAACCCTTGTGCTGGTGATTAGCGGGTTCACATCCATGGGATCCCATAGATAGGTGATAACTTGCTTAACTATACATTTTTGTATTCTTTTATTTTTATATATATATATATATATATATATATATATATATATATATACATACTAGGGGCTGTGTGTGGCCTCCTGCAGTATACTGAGACTTAGTTCGGGTTCTTGCTGTATACTGTGGGCTGTGTGCAGGCTCCTAATGCATACTGGGGGCTGGAGGCGAGTCCTTGCTGTATACGGGGGTCGTTGTGTGGCCTTCTGCTGTATACTGGAGGCAGTATGTTGCCTCCTGCTGTACACTGGGGGCTGTGTGTGGGCTCTTTCTGTATACTGGGGGCTGTGTTTGGGCTTCTGCTGTTTACTGGGGGCTGTGTGCGGCCTTCTGCTGTATATAGGGGGATTTGTGGCCTCCTGCTGTTATACAGGGGGCTGTGTGTGGCAGGTTGTTAGAAAAATAGCAAAGAGGTATCTCAGTTGATTTGGGGTTTATGTGGCTGCTGCTTCACTGAGAGTCGTGTCCCAGTGTGCGCCATTTTCCAGAAGTCCTTGTCTTTGGCAAGCTTCCCTGAATGTTTCAAAGACATGTATAAGCTGTGTGACACTATAAATGTTTTTCGTTGCCTATTATCTCACACGGGAAATAGGCATTTTTTTGGCGACTGACTGTAAAGCACGGGGTCAAAATTTCCCCTCAAAACATAGTCTCTAATGTTCCTTGAGTCAAATGGGGTGTCTGTGCAACATTTTGTGATTGTGAATGTGACATTGTAGATTCCTTTGGTGGACACACATATATACACATACACACAGCGGCATAACTAGAGTCTGAAGGGCCCCGGTGTGAAATTTGGATTAGAGCGCCCACATTGGTCAGATGTATGGGCCCTACGTAACATTCTAAATCACATAAAGACTCACAAATTGACCTCTCTCCCCTTCATTGTGTATTAATGTCCCTCATCCTGCGATATATGGCTCTCCTCTTGGAATATGCCCTTATCCTGCTATATATGGTCCTTCATTATAGTATTACACAGCCTCATATCCCTCCATATAGTATAATGCAGCCTCATATCCCTCCATATGGTATAATGCAGCCTTACAGCCTTGCATATAGTATAATACAGCCTCATTGCCCTCCATAAAGTATAATATAGTCTCACAGCCCTCCATATAGTATAATGCAGCCTCACAGCCCTCCATATAGTATAGTGCAGCCTCACAGCCCTCCATATAGTATAATATAACCTCATATCCCTCCACTCCATATATTATAATGCAGCCTCACAGCCCTCTATATAGTATAAAGCAGTATTGCAGCCCTCTATATAATATAATACAGTGTCACAGCCCTCCATATAGTATAATGCAGCGTCACAGCTCTCCATATAGTATAATGTAGCCTCATATCCCTCCATATAGTATAATATAACCTCATATCTCTCCACTCCATATATTATAATGCAGCCTTACAGCCTTCCATATAATATAATGCAGCCTCATTGCCCTCCATATAGTAAAATGCAGCCTCACATCCCTCCATATAGTATATTGCAGCCTCACATCCCTCCATATAGTATAATGCAGCCTTACAGCCTTCCATATAATATAATGCAGCCTCATTGCCCTCCATATAGTATAATGCAGCCTCACATCCCTCCATATAGTATATTGCAGCCTCACATCCCTCCATATAGTATAATGCAGCCTCACAGCCTTCCATATAGTATAATGCAGCCTCACAGCCCTCCAAATAGTATAATGCAGCCTCACAGCCCTCCATACAGTATAGTTCAGTGTTGCAGCCCTCCATATAGTATAATGCAGCGTCACATCCCTCCATATAGTATAATGAAGCATCACAGCCCTCCCTATATTATAATGCAGCGTCACATCCCTCCATATAGTATAATGAAGCGCCACAGCCCTCCCTATATTATGATGCAGCATCACAAACCTCCATATAGTAAAATGCAGCATCACAGCCCTCCAAATTGTATAATGCAGTGTCACAGCCCTCCAAATAGTAAAGTGCAGCCTCACAGCCCTCCATATAGTATAATGCAGCATCACAGCCCTCAATATAGTATAATGTAGCCTTATATCCCTCCAGATAGTATAATGCAGCCTTATATCCCTCCAGATAGTATAATGCAGCCTCATATCCCTCCATATAGTATAATGCAGCCTCATTGCCCTCCATAAAGTATAATACAGCATCACAGTCCTCCATATAGTATAATGCAGTCTCACAGCTTTCCATATAGTATAATGTCGCCTCACAGCCATCCATCACACACAAACTCACTGCCCCCTTTACAACCCCCCCACACACAGACTCATTGCTCTATGTAAAACCACCCACACACAAACTGCCCCTGTACAACCACCCCACACAGATATACTGCCCCCTATATAACCACACACACAAACATACTGCCCACTGTATAACTCCCCCAACACACGCATACACATACTTCCCCCTGTATACACACACACACACACAGACATACTGCCCCCTGTAACACACACACAAATATACTGCCCCCTGTATACATACACACACGCAGACATACTGCCCCTGTATTTTCACACAGACACACTCCGTCTCCAGAAGATGTAAAAGGCTCCTCAGCTCCTGAATGGAGCTCATGCTTACCACTTCCACCGACAACTACATCCTGTCTATGATGACCTCATTGCAGTGCTGCATGCAGCGGCCGAGGGAGTTTAAAAGCTACAGTGCCTGCCAGTCCTCCGGTGGTCGTGAACAGCCGCCTGGGGACCAGCTGGGCAGACTGCCTCACAGTGATGTGGATGTGCGTCCTCGGGGACACACATCCATGTAAAGCAGGCGCTTGGGTCTCAGGGGTCGGCGGGCAGTGGGCCCCTATACCTCGGGCCTGGTCGCACTTGTGACCCCTGCGACCCCGGACATTACACCCCTGCATACACACACACATACATACACTCTGCTCTATATATTAGATATATGGAAGATAATTGGAAGATATATGGAAGATAATTTTCAATGGGGATGGGGATATAAACAGCAATTCAGATTGGCAGTGTGTCTTTTTTTGTTTTCTGTTTATTTTATGCAATCCTTTTTTTTTAAGTATTTTACACACTGTACCCCTCCAGCTAGCCTGGGGGAAGAGAGAGGCTCGGAGGGGTCCAACCCCGGCAGCTTACCAGGTACCGGAGCCCGCACCTGTAGGAACCTTTAAGGACTACAGAAAATCTGATGCACGGGGGTATATCAATATAGGGCCCTGATTCTCCAGCGACCAATAGATCGGACCAGACACCGCCAGGCCAAGCCACAGTGATCATAAGAGGGTTACCCGACAGGAGCAAGAGAAGGAAAGTGAGAGACAGCAGGAGGTCAGATCTACTACATGAGATCAGATTTCACCAAACTACTGGGAAGCAGGAAGGAATTGGAACAAGGAAGGCACACGCTGAGGGTTCCGTCTAGCTACCCCAGATCCGCGTGCAGCCACCTGTAGCCACTTGTCATTTAAGATCTTTCGGCACTGAGGACTGTGATAATATTGCTGAAGTTCCAGTAAAGTACCCGGGTGAACTGACTTTGACTCCGCTGCTCCTTCTTTGCATGAACTCATTCCTTTCACAGATTTCCTGCCCCGGAGGTCCCAGTCCTGCTTGCGGAGGACTAAACCATCTCAGCCACATTACCACCGACCTCCGGAGGACTGGAGCGGCGCTGGTGATATCTCACCAGGTACTGCAGGTGGCGTCACGACAAACTTGTACATAATCCATTGTAAATATCCCCTTTTCAAGAGAACTGTCCCCCAGGACACGTGGGCAGGCGTGGCCGCCATTCCCCGTGACACCGTTAACCCCTTCTGCTGCCTGACACCCGAGTACCCCACACCCTGGGGCGACAGTGTCTTCAGGAAGAAACATGACTTCTAGTCCACCTCTCCTTCCAAGTGAGCAAGAAACCTTCAGATTCTATATAAAAGAAACAGTTTGTAATAGCCAGCTCACCCAGGTAGTAATTTTTATCTTGGTCCGGTCGTCTGCCAGGGATCCGCTCAGAGTGAAGAAGGCAGTTGCTTAGGAACAAAACATATGAAGTCCAGCGGAGGAACCCTTCTGTGCTGTGTTAAAATCCTTTTATTTCATGAACATTGTTAAAACTTCATTCCATCTTTAAGGTCTAGAACCAGGCAGCCATCTAGATCAGGCAGCTGTGCTCTCTATTGTTGCAAAGTGCCCATTGCTCTTGTATGTACCTGGTCCGGTTATGGAATAAAGTTTTAATGATGTCCATGAAATAAATGGATTTTAAAGGGCCCGTTAAACGCTTCAATGTCGCAGCGATACGACCAACGATCCGACTTGGCCTGGATCGCTTGAACGTCATTCATTGATCGCTAGTGAGGTGTCGCACGT
This sequence comes from Allobates femoralis, assembly GCA_033576535.1. Taxonomy (NCBI): domain Eukaryota; kingdom Metazoa; phylum Chordata; class Amphibia; order Anura; family Aromobatidae; genus Allobates; species Allobates femoralis. The sequence goes on along the minus strand of JARQOC010000004.1, from coordinate 39,973,669 downwards.
ACAGATATCATGAACGACGCAGCAAGACTCTGCGACAAGCGAACGATATTAGCAGTCGTTTGGATGCCTATGTTCCTCAGTTCTGAATAGGCGAAGTCATAAACGACATTGTAATCAAGGTGTCACACATGCCGATGCTGCAGGTTGATTGGACGACCAACGACTGATTTATAGTCCTGTTCATAAACCTGCGATCAACGATCAGCCAACTTATCGTAGGTTGTATCTACGTTTCACACGCAAAGACGTCATAACGACGTTATTGCACCGCCCCAAAAGCCGTGATGATTCAACGATATAGTTCACGATATAGTAGGGTGTGACGGGCCCTTCACACTCCACAGAAGGGTTCCTCCTCTGGATTTCATATGTTTTGTTCCTAATCAGATTCTATATGTTCTATTTGTTTATTTTTATCGCCCAATCACCTTTTGAGTGCAGCTATTTATTCCTTCCACTTGCTGGTCTTTCCTGCTGGTGATATTCTGAAGTGGATACTGCTTGGAATTTTTGCGATACTGATGTTTGTTTATGCCGGTCAGTGAGAGACCAGCCAGGGTTATTTTCTTTGCTGTCATTGCTCTCCACCCTGCTTCTTTCTTTTTCTTGTAGTTAGTAAGTAGGTGGCATTCCCTTATAGCAGTAAGTACCTTATCTTTCTACTTTGTATTCGTGATTTCTCATAACTCACTTTGGGATCTTTTTCTATCTCAGCACTCACCAATTTGCAGATTGGTGAATTTCCTGAGAAAGAATCGAGGATACGCTTCGAAACACGTAGAATAAATAACCATTGTACTAGTATTGCCTCTGGATCTGTATCATTTAGCAGCAGCGTGGATCTAATATTCCCTAGTCTTCTCTGGTTCCTGTGTTTTTAGATACGCAATAATAACACCTACAAAGACTTTTAGGTCATGTGACTGACAGCAATGAGCGGTTCAGCAGAGAGGGAACAGACATAGGCAAGTGGGATACTTGTTTGGAGTCATCATATGGTGCGGGAGTTCAAAAGCATCATACTGTGTGAGGAACATTATGTACAGGGAAACGTAATAATGTGGTGGCATTATACCATATGGGAGGCATTATACTATATGTGAGGGGTACTTTGGACCCATGAAAGTGGTAATGTACTTTATGAGAACAATAATGGGGATTATTTTTGTGTGGGTGCATATAAAAGACTGGGTGACATTAGGGGACTGGCTGAGCGTACAATAAAAATTACTGCCGTATGTTTACAGTGTGTTCCTTTTACTTAGTTTTTAAAGTTTGAAGGTACAGGGCAAGTATTTGCTGCCTATATTGACTTAAGTACATGTATCTGCAGGTTTGGGCATCCTGGCAAAAATTTACACCGATGACTATGAGAGAGGACAGGCCATGGGCATTGCACTGGGAGGCCTGGCAGTGGGCGTGCTCTGTAAGTACTTACCATTATCTTAAAATATCATCAGCTTATCGTTTTATAACTTGTGGATATTAATTTGTCTTCTGTAAAGCCTTCCTCTCTCAAATATCCATATCTTTGCAGGTGGCGCCCCCTTTGGGTCAGTTATGTATGAATTTGTTGGGAAAGCGTCTCCATTTTTGGTCCTGGCCGGTCTGGCTCTTCTAGATGGAGGTATTTTACTGGTACTAAAACATATTACTTTATTAGGTTTCTGCATTTAGGCTGCCTTCACATTAGCGTTTGTGTCTGCATGCTGATGGCATGCAGACACAAACGCTGTCAGAAGCAGGCTCCAAATGATGTGTCCGCAGCGGATAATGTCCGCCTGCGGACACATCACTATGGAGCCCGGCAGCCAATCGGCGCTGTCCGGGGGCGGGCTGGGGGCGGAGATCAGCGCCGGAGATCTCCGCCCCCCGGCCGCCGGTAACCTCCGGGACTGTCGGCGGGCGGAGAAACAGCTGATCTGAGAGCTGTTTGAATCTTCCCGCGCCGACACTGTGAGGGAAGATTCAAACAGCTCTCAGATCAGCTGTTCTCCCCGCCGACATCGCTAGGAGATTACAGGCGGCGGGGAGAAGGAGGACAGCAGAGGGTCAGCTGATCTCCCGGTGGCCGTCGGTGAGCTCCTGTGACATCACCGGCGGCCACCGGGAGATTTTTCAATGGGTCCGCAGCGTTCTCCCGCGCTGTCAAGCGCTGAACACTGCGGGACCCATTGACGGCAATGCATTTTTTGTACGCTTGGGGACGCTTGCTGATCTTCCAAGATCCCCAAACGCACAAAAAATGCAACATGCTGCGTCCCGGGTGCGGATGCTGGACACCGGAAGGAGCAGATATCGTCCGCATCCGCACCCGAACGCAGCAAACGCAGGCACCATGCGTTCCTATGTTAAACATAGGAACGCTGTGCGCATGCGTTTGAATGCGTTTGGGAACGCAGCATACGCTGCGGCGCCAAACGCTAATGTGAAGGCACCCTAACATCAATGAAGAATTTTTAAGCAGTTGCCCGAAATCATATATATTATATGGACATGCATCAAATGTCAGGGGAGAGGTAGCTCGGCATGTGTGGCTCTCTCCTTTAATCTCTATTAGGGTTTTTAAAATGTCTGAATATCTTTTGAAAGGGAGCCTGTAGAGTAAGCTTATCTCCTCCAAACACCATATATGCACATACAGTTTTTGAAAGCTAAATCCATTGACGTATTTGTATCATCTATCTGTTGCATTCCAGATGAGTCTATGTTTTAATTTAATGCAAAAGTAGCATTAAGTGCTTTTGGGTGTGACAGAGTGAGTCGGTCGACAGGGTAGGGGGTACTCGGATACCGGGACAGGAAGTTACTTCGGTGGGGGATCACAGCTGGTCGGTTCCCGATTCCGTGCCCTGGACTCTCAATGGCTGGGGTGGGGGTGATGATGATGGGGGAATGGTAACGTGACGCCACCTGTGGTACCTGGTTATAGGGTTACCAGCGCTGCAACCGGCCGCTGAGGTGATGTAAATGCAGCTTTGGTAGTACAGCTCCCCACAGGTGGAGCTTTACCTCAGGGCAGCAGGGTGGAAGATGGGAGTAGGTGTCCTCACCTTTGTGATGCTGTAGAAATCTCTCCTGGCGACGAATAACTGAGACAGAGTCCAGATTACTTCAAACAGTTCTTTACTGGTACCGGGCAGATGTTAAGGTACACAGTATAGTCTGGTTTAACAGGGTTGGTAGCCATGAATTCAGGAGGCTTTTTACAGAGTCTGTCAGAGGTGTTCTTCCAATGGCTTTCTTGGTCTCTACTCCCAGTGGCTCTTGGCTCACTGCTCTCAACCACACTAAAGAGCCTGTTCGCCGGTCCCCAGGTCTGTTACTAAAAGGTACTTCTGACCTCATTCCGGTACGGTAGTCCTGTGGTGCTGCGGCTCCTACTAATTAGGCCCACAGCCTGTCGGTCTGCGGTCAGGGATAAACCGTTACTAACTGACTCGGCTCTGGTGTGCCGGTGGTGACCTGGGTCTCCAGCTGGCTCCAACCAGTCCTGGAGTGGCCCCCTTCCACGTCTGGGTCACCACGGATCACTATGGAAGATTCCTATCTTGGGCCTCCGGATCCTATACAGGGCCTTTGAGAAGATATGCCAGGTGTTGGCTGCGACCTCTGAAGAAGTCCGTGCCCTCCGGTTTGGCGGATCGGGATAAATGCCCGCACCACTCTCGGAGCCAGTCCTCCATTTTTGGACTGGATCCCTTCAGCCGGGAATCGTACCAGCTCGGATTCGGGTGCACCTCAACACCCTAGGATCCCCTTCTTTCTCTGGGCCACCTCTCCTGAGGTACCCTCCACTGCGCTTCTCATAGGGTTCCCCTCCAACGATTTTCTGACTAACTTTTCATCCCGCTCTCCACTAATCACCTAAGCTCCACCCACCAGGACCGGTTTGCTAGCAACAGTTAACCCTATGGTCCCCTGACCTAAGGTGTGTGGATGCATGTAATGAGGGTCCCTGATTGACACCCCAGCACCCTGGTCACAGGAATACAACACACTCTGGTCTGGGTGCAGTACCGCTATGTGGCGTCCCGACAAGTGGGGCGTCACACCTGCCATTGATTTCAATGGTGTTCAGGGGGTTCAGCAAACTGTTCGGCAAAGGGTCGGGCAAATGTAGAGCCCCAGGCTTTGGGGTACTCGGGTATCAGGCTCCAAGAGGTTAACTGTGCCACAGGGGAGTGGTGGCCGCGCCTGATCCCGTGTCCTGGGGGACTTCTTTGAAAAAGGGGATTATTTACAGGGGATGCTATATACAGTTCAGCACTTCTGATGTTATGAGAACAGGTAGCTTATCGGGTAGCTGCAGGTGGATCCCAGGTGATATAGTGGAACCCTTGGTGTGCCTTCCTTCATTGACCCCGTCTGTTCCTTCCTGCTTTCCAGTTTGTGGTGTGAAGCCTGGTGACTTGGAATCAGCCTGACCTCCTTTCCTCTCTCACCTTTGCTGCCGTCGGGTGACCCTCTACTGGCTGGCCGCTCGTTCCTTTGGCGCTGCCTGGTACCCTCTTTCGGTCTGCTCTGGTGCCCGAGAGAATTGAAGACTTCACGGGGTTCCGGATTCTCTGTGGTTCTAAAGTATCCCACAGGTGCGGGCTCCGGTGCCCGGTAAGCTGTCTGGGAGAACCTCACAATGGCCCCTCTTCCCAAACCGGCTGCTTTCCTGAAAAGCTCCTTAAACCCTTTCTTCCTTCTCCATCTCTTCCTCCTGGTCCCTCAGCCGAGCGACCTAGTAGCAAAACTTAGAGGCAAAGACCAAAGACCTTCTTGTTCCCCCTCGAGGTGATTTTATTCCCTCCCAGGTAACCTCCCACCATGTAAGCTAGTGAGGGAGTGTTGGGATAGGATACCACCCACCACCCTAGGGTTCACCTGCAGTTGGACTATCTGCATCTCTTTTACGGGTGCAGTACCCCCTGTGACGCCTGCTTGGCGGGGCGCCACATAAACGCCCTGCGCTTGGCGAACCAAACTGAATTTAAACACTCAGGTGTTTGATTATCTCTACCCCTAATATTGTTTATTGTGCAGTAGCCGCATTCTGGACTGTCTTAAAAGCTGCACTGCCCTACAGAAGTACTGGACTTGCTTTTCCACAGACTTCCTTATTGGTATCATTGTGCAAGAACTATTTCTAGAGACTAATCAGTTTGCTGCATATTTTCATGAACTTGCTCACGTGCTGCATATGACGTTTGTTATCTGCCACGTGTTTTGAATACAGACTTGTTCACCTTTTGGTCTCAGTGTGTCTTTGTTCCCACTGCTAATAATTCCTGAGTTATTCCTTACATTTTATTACAGGATACTCGAGCCATTAAGGAATCTGCTGGGGCAATGTTGACTGAACCTAAATTACTGTATTTTTCGCTTTATAAGTCGCACCGCATTATAAGACGCACCCCCAAACTTGGTGAAGGAACAGAGAAAAAAAAATAATGTTGAATAGGGTCCATCTTATAAAGCCAGTGTCAGTCTTACAATCAGCATATGTCCTCTATCCTGGTACAAGGCCCCCCCATCTTGCTATATATATATGGCCCCATCCTGGTATATCTGTCCCCCATCCTGGTGCACGATCCCCCAGCCTGGGATATAGCCCCCATCCTGGATAAGGTCCCATTATCTGACATATGTCCCCCTGTGATGGCACATGGCCCCCTGTGATGTTACATGTTCCCCCGTGGCCCCCTGTGATGGCACATTTCCTCCTGTGATAGCACATGGCCCCAAGTGCTGGCACATGGCCCCCTGTGATAGCACATGGCCCCCTGTGATGGCACATAGCCCCTTGTGATGGCACATGTCCCCCAGTGCTGGCACATGCCCCCTGTGATGGCACATGGCCCCCAGTGCTGGATCATGGCCCCCTGTGATGACACACATAGCCCCATCGTCACTCTATATGTCCCCCTGTGCTGGCACACACAGCCCACTGTCCACCTATATGTCCCCGGCCCCGGGTTCGGCTCCAGGTTTTTGTGGGCCTCGGGCGAAAAAGTCTTAGTGGCCCCCCTTTAACATATACTGCTCCATGTGTAAATACATCGTATTGTAAATGTTGCAGACTGTAATATATATATGTAGAAAAAAACCTAGAGCAGCACTTAATCCCTAATACGGGTTGTGCAAAATCAGTCCAGGGCTTAGTTCCTTCACCCCCAATATACAGACCAAATGATGACTGCAGCACTCCACAAGTGATGTATATTGCCTTTAATGGCCTTCAGGCATCTATGTGGTGGACGTTTCGGTCCTCAGACCTTCTTCAGCAAGCACCTTTTGCAAATGCTGGGCTTATTATACATCATGTTTACATTTTCACATAATTAGATCATTTACATTATATATACATGTTACAGTATCAATCCTTATCTATATATACATACACCTATTGCCCCTATAACAAATACTCTTGTGTGCTTTAAATGTTAATCTCATACATTGAAAATCTTTCATATGCATTTGTTATACAGTTATATAGTCTCAATTGGCTCCCCATGTGCACAACTGTCACGTAATTAATGGTTTTTTATGTTCATATGTACTCACCGCATGTCATCGCTATTCTCAGCGTTGCGGAAGTTCCAATGCGCATGCGCCAGCGTCCTCCGACGTCACCGTTACTTAGGATACCGGATGTTTGACTGCGGCCATCTTGGTACACTTGCGCATGCGCAGTATAGATTTTCGCCTCATTACACCCAAACGTGCATCTCAATAATGATTCCCCCATGATTTCACATCCTGTTTGCACCAACCTCTTTTAACCCTTTCAATTTGGTATATTTCTTATTATATTATTACCAATACATCTAAAAAGGGTGTTTCAAGGGTTTTTCTTAGTTATATATTAGTTTATTTTATGTTATGTGCAGTTTTTTTTTACTGTGTTATATAAATATAAATATAAAGTGCTTATGTGCTTTATTAAAAATTGGCATACCTATTACTCAGAGGACTGATTCCCTTGCATACGGTATATCTTTAGTTATTACTACTTATATCCATATACGGTATATTTCTCTCATCTCCCATTTCAAAATAAGGGGATTTTTCTTATCCTATAGTACTCCACATTTCTGTGGTATATACTACCCTTGTCAATATGTAGATGTAAGAGGCACCAACCCCATTAATCTACTTCTTCCCAAAGTACAGACCACCCTACAGAGGTATCACCCTTCTATCAACAGGAGTATTTATATTTCATTTTTAATTGTTATTTTAATTTCTTATCATTTTTTAAGGTTATATTTCTATATACATGAAAAATTCGTCATACTTTTTCTGTATGCCTTGAAGGTTTCCCTTCACAAAAAAACTCCAAAATTGTGCGTCATTTTTTTATAAAAAAATTTTTTTAATGATATATTGTGCATATAAATAAATACATTATAGTGTTATACAAAATTACTAGCTTGGTGACAATCAGGTCGTGAAACATCGAGGATGGATTTTTGTCCATCCAAAAATTTCCAATTTCCAATTCACTTTGCCGGCAGACAAAAATCACACTGCGTATTTTGAAAAGCGCACGCAAAAAAGCGCACAAAAATACGCAATGTGTGAACGCAGCCTAAAGCTTATTAGGAATATGACAGTACACCCAATATTTCATGTCTTTCTATTAAAACCTGTGTCTCCTAATACCTACAAGGGATCATAGTTAATAATCTAATCATTTTATTTATATAGCGCCAACATATTCCGCAGCACTTTACAATTCAGATTGGACATGTATGAACAAAATGAGACAATACAGAGCAACAAAAATTTTAAAAACCATGAGGAGTGAGCAGGGGTGCACCAAGCCCGACTGCCGCCTGAGCCGCGGCAGTGATTACCTGGGGGGGAGGTGCTGGTGAAGCCCAGCGCTGCCGCCCCTTCTCCATTGCTCCTCCGGCGGGTCGCCACTGCCGCCTGAGCCACGGCAGAGATTAACGGGGGGGAGGGGGGGGTGCTAGTGGAGCGCTGCCGGCCCCTCTCCATTGCTCCTCCGGCGGGTCGCCGCTTGCCTGCGGTGAGCGGGGTGAGCGGCCGGCGCCATGACAGGAGGAGGCTGTGTGCATGAAGCGCCGACCCCTTCTGCACTGCCGCTCCCCCTGCCTCTTGCCGCCTGAATGACAGGGCTCACACTGTCCAATGGACGGTGCGGCCCTGAGAGTGAGATCCCTGCTCGCAAGCTTACAATCTATGAGGAAATAGAGGAGGCACAAAAGGTAAAAACTGACGTCATATATGGTCCAGTCATCAATATAATAAATAGGAGATTCATGTAATGCTGCATGAATCGGTGACTGGCCGGGATCTGTACAAGTACAGATAAACAGATAAAGAGCTATATTATGCATGGGGGGTGCAGATTGATGGCACAAGAGGCCAGATTTGGAAAAGGGAAGATAGCTAGACAAGTAAGGTGAAGTGATAGGCCAGTCTAAAGAGATGCATTTTTAAGACCTGCTTAAAGCTATGGGTATTGGGAATTAACTGAATTGTTTTTGGTAATCCATTCCAGAGAATTAGTGCAGCTTGTGAGAAGTCTTGTAGACTGGAGTGGGAGGTTCAGATACCTTATGTCCCCTCCGCAACCTGTGGTGGTCGATGGACAGAACCAATTCTTGGTGGAAGAAATCATTGATTCCAGGATTTGCAGACATCAAGTCCAGTTCCTTATAAGATGGCAGGGTTATCAACCTGAAGAAAACTCTTGGGAACCTGTGGCTAATAGCAGTGCCGTGCAGAAGATTGCTCAGTTCCAGAGATACCCTGAGAAACTGGGTCCGGGATCATTCTGAGACTGCTTCTATAGAGGGAGTAGTGTCAGGACTCTGGATCTTCTATTGACCTTTTTGTGCATCCTAGCCCTTTTCCAAGATGGTGTCCGCTGCTTCGCTCCTGTCTATGTGATCTTTCTTCCCTGCGTTTATAAAGTGTCACGTCCCCACTTGAACTTGCTCCTGTAATTTCTGCCCCGGCCAGTAGATGTCACCATATTATATCTACGAGTTGTGCTAGTGATGCTTTTTGTTGGGACTTGCCTCTGTAATTGCTGCCTCAGGCACTAGGCACGCCATATCCCATCTATGGGTGGTGCTGGAACTTAATTCATCGACTTCTGCCCTTGTCACTAGGCATCGTTGTGTTTACACTGCAGGTGATACTGGTGTTGGGGGAAAAGTCCTTTCAGTGGATTCAGGAGAGCGCAGCCTCCACTCTCCCACTAGGGTTAGAGTGTCTGGGACCTGTTGTGCTTCACAGCCTGATTGTGTTGGTACGTGGGCGGTCCAGATGGAGTCATTCATACCTAAGCTCCTGCCTACGAGGACATACCACTCCCTTTATGTACCCTTGGACCTGTCTCACAGGTTGCCAGTTATATTTTGGGTTCCCCTTGCTAGTTGGTTAAAAGTCTGGCTTGTTGGTTTGACCTTTGCCTGTTTTTGGACTCTGACATTTTTGTACTTTGTTGTCCTCTCAGTTTTGACTCAGCTTCCTTGACTTGCTATTACCCAGTTTTTACCCTTGCCTTTTCCCCCAGCCTTTTCCTATTTGTTGTCCTACCTGCCTCTGGGCTGCTGCTCACCTATAGGCAAGAACCTCCTGGGCCCCACTGTAAGTCTAGATCCCTGTGTAGGGGTAAAGGGTCTCTCTTACTAGCAGCTCAGCTGGTTGCAGCGGACGGTCATCACATAAACCCTAGTCTACCATCAAGCCCTGCTCGAGTATTCAGTTTGAATTCGTTGCTCCCTGTTGCTTTTCCAGTTTGCTCCACTTCCTGCTAATCCACTCTGGCTTTTCCAGCATCTACAGTTTGAACTCCAGCAATCACACCTGCTTTCAGCTACTTACTTGCTACAAGCTGCCTGTTCTGTGTTTTCCTGATTCTCCCACTGTTCTGCCAGCCCTGTGTCATGTAAGCCCTGTGTGCCCTGCAAGCACTTGCAGCTCCTAATATTATTTATGGTGCAGTAGCAGCATTCTGAAATTTGAGACTTTCTTAAAGCTGCACTGCACTATAAAACTTCCAGACATGTTTTTCTAGAGGTTTCCTTATTTTTATCATGCAAGAACTATTTCTAGAGATTAATCAGTTTGCTCTGTGTTTTGATGAACTTGCTCACTTGCTGCACATAACATTTGCTATCTGCCACGTATGATGAATACAGACTTACTCACCTTTAAACTTGATCTCAGTGTGTCTTTGCTCCCACTGCTAATAGATTCCTGAGTTAATCATATTACAGACTGGCACGTATCTCGCTACATACACATTGGGATAGATTTGCCAGTCTAGGCCATTGGACCAGACAGAAACGACCAGGGACTGGTCTTTGACTTGATACTTGAGACGTATTGTCTCCCACCAGCTTTTCAATGTATGCCTTTTCTGAAATGTTGCAGTGTTTTTGACTAAAAGATACAAAGCTTCAATAACGCAGACAATTTTTCCGTGGTTCCGGAATCAAGAAGCAGATGAAAGGTTTTCTTTTAACCTAATTTACAGAAATCTAGCAATAAATTTCATGATCAGGTCGCCACAATGTTCCATATGAGTGAGGTACCTTTCCAGAATTTGTCCAGATGACATCTCAGTTTTTGTGAAATGAACAATCTGAATAGCCCGTTAAATATTTCTGATAATTTAGTCATGATATCATCAGAATACTCTTCTTTTGTCCTCAGTCCTTCAGCTCTGTGTTCTCCAGCCCTCCAAGGTTACTCCAGGGGTGAGTATAATTTTTATTTTTATTAATATTTACTTATATAGCACCACTATTTTCATGGTCCTCTACATAAGAAGGGTTACATGCAAAATTATTGATATAGTTTACAGTAAACATATTATCAATGACAGACTGGTACAGAGGGGAGAGGACTCTATCCTTGCGGACTCACATTCTACGGGATAATGGGGAAGAGACATAAGGATGTGTGTGCGGCAGCTCTGCTGGTGGTGAGGCAGCATAAATGGTCATTGCAGGCTGTAAGCTTTCCTGAAGAGATGGGTTTCAGGTTCCATCTGAAGGATCCGAGCGTGGTCGATAATCAATCAGACGTGTTGGGGCACAGAATTCCAGAGGATAGAGGATATTCAGGAGAAATCTTGGAGACGGTTGTGTGAGGAACGGATAAATTTGGAGGAGAGGAAGAGGTCTTGGGAGGATCAAAGATTATGTGAGGGAAGATATTGGGAGATTAGTTCAGAGATATAGGGAGGTGACAGGTTATGGATGGCTTTGTAGGTCAGTCTTAGTAGCTTGATTCATTGTGGAATTGGGAACCAGTGAAGAGATTTGCAGAGGGGAGAAACAGGGGAGTAGCGAGGAGAGAGGTGGATTAGTTGGTTAGCTGAGTTGAGGATAGACTGGAGAGGTGCAAGAGCGTTAGCGGGGAGGCTACAGAGGAGGAGGTTGCAGTAATCGAGGCGGGAGAGGATGATTTTTTAGGAATAAAACTGTAAAAGAAAGCAAAGTGACTAGACATAAATTGAAATGATGATGTTGTTCTTCCTTAGAGTATTTCACCGACACCCTACGCAACACTCCTCACTGACCCTTACATCATGGTGGCTGCAGGTATTATGGTGTACATTGGGGTATGCTTAGTGACAAGAAATTTTGTGCTGACATATTGTGTTCTGCTGTTTTCTATCTAGGGGCCCTTTGTATTGCTAATATGGCTATTGGAGTGTTGGAGCCTACTCTGCCCCTATGGATGATGGAGACAATGTGTTTGCCCAATTGGGCATTAGGTATGTGATATGCCTGATTTCCATGAACGTGCACACTGTCAGGCTACAATATTTGTATGAACTGGGGGTATCTGTTCAGTTTCCTTACAGCACCTTCACAGGTGAAATCAAGTATTACACGGAAACCTTTTAAATCAATTAGCTGTCCATGTAATGTATGGAGTCCTTCAGATGGAGAAATGATAATTAAGAATCTCTAAAGGTACCGTCACACGCGGCAATTTAGCAAGCAATTTCACTGGCAATTTGCTTGTTGCAGTGAAATCATGGATACATTGTTCCATTTCTACACGGCAACAAAACAGAACCATGTATCCATGATTTCACTGCAACCAGCAAATTGCCAGTGAAATTGCTTGCAAAATTGCCGAGTGTGACGGTACCTTAAGGCTATGTGCAGACAGCACCTTTTAGGTGCTGGCACAGCCGCTAAGATTTCCAAGGTAAAGCTGCTTCAGTAAAACACCGGTTTTGCTATCATTTTTGCTGTGGCTCTACCATTCATGTTTTATGCTGTATAAAGTGCGGACAGCGACTGAGCAGAAGCCACCTGCAGAATGAGTATATCACTTCTTTTTACCATGCATTTTTTAAATTATTTCTTTATTTATTTAACACACTATGATGGCAAGTTGGTTGCCATACACTCTATGAGTGTCTGTGATTGGCTGTTGCAAAAAGACTACATTTCCTCAATCTGGATGGTGATTATGCTTAGTTGCCATATACATTAGTGTATCGCAACTAACCTGCCATCATAGTGTGTTAAATAAATAATTTAAAAAAAATGCGTGGGGCTTCGCAGTATTTTTCAGTCCAGCCCAATGAAAGCGGACAGCTGCGAGCTGCCACCTTCAGCTGCCTAATTTTACCTTGGTTGGCAAAAAAAAATGTGGGGGCCCTGACCTATTTTTAATTGCCAGCCAAGGTAAAAGTAGGCAGCTGAGGGCTGGTACTCTTTGTGGTGTGAGGGCCCATGGTTTTAGGGCCCCCCACACTACAGAATAACAGTCAGCATAGCATTCATCGTAGCACCACTCTTAGGCACTTTACCAGGCTCTTCTAACAGCCCTGTTGGGGGGTGGCACACTGAGAAATAAGAGGTTAATACCAGCTTTGTATTTTCAGCTGGTATTAAGCCCTGAGATTCTTAATGTCGGGCCAAGTTAGTCCAAGCCATTAAGAATCCCACATAAATGGTTAAAAAAGACATCACACAGAGAAAAATCATTTTATTCAAAATAAAAACACAGAGATACTTAGTGGCTCCTTCTTTATTATCCCCATCCCACCCCTCTATGATCCTGGTCTTCTGTTTTCAGGGACACATGCAGCTCTGCTACATTTAAGAGCACGGAATTGAAGAACACGTCCGTTTGGTCCCCGTGGTCTCTGATTACTGAATGACAGCACTGAGACCTGTGGTATAGTAAGTAGTGAGGTTACCTTTGCTATACCAACCACTATTAGCAGTTACTATGGCAATGGTGAACTCACTGTTTATTGTACTGCAGGTCTCAGCACTGTTATTCAGTAATCAGAGATCACAGGGAGCGAATGGACGTGTTCTTCATCCCCATAGTCTCTGATGTAGCAGAGCTACGTGTGTCCAGGAAAACAGAAGATCAGGATCGTGGAGGGGTACGAGGGTGGGAATGGGGTAATAAAGATGGAGTCACTAAGTGCCTCTGTGATTTTATTTATAATATAAAAAATTTTCTTTGGGTGGTGTCTTTTTTAACCATATATTTGAGATTCTTAATGGCTGGGTCTAACTTGGCCCGATATTAAGAATCTGAGGACTTAATACCAGCTGAATATACAAAGCTGGTATTAACCCCTTATTACCCAGTGTGCCACCCCCCACCATGCCCGCTGAAAGAGCCTGGTAAAGCGCCTGGAAATGGCGCTAAGATGAATGAGCCATTTTAAGGGACGACTGCGGGCTGCTTTTGAGGCGGGCCGTAAAACCATGGGCCCTTACCCCGCTAAGAATACCAGCCCTTAGCTGCCTAGTTTTACCTTGGCAGGCAATTAAAAATAGGGCAAAGCCCACACATTCTTTTTTGCCAGCCAAGGTAAAATTAGGCAGCTGAGGGTGGCAGCTTACAGCTGTCAGCTTTCACTGGGCTGGACTGACAAATACTGTGAATCCCCATGAATTTTTGTTTAAATTATTTAATTATTTAACACACTATGATGGCAGTTTGGTTGCCATACACTAATGTGTATGGCAACCAAGCATAATCATCGTCCAGATTGAGGAAATGTAGTCTGATTGCAACAGACAATTACAGATGCTCATGTAGTGTATGGCAACCTACCTGCCATCATAGTGTGTTAAATAAATGATTTTAAAAATGAGTGGGGATTTGCAGTATTTTTCGGTCCAGCCCAGTCAAAGCGAACAGCTGCGAGCTGCCACCCTCAGCTGCCAAATTTTACCTTGGCTGGCAAAAAAAATGCATGGCCTTTGCCCCATATTTAATTGCCAGCCAAGGTAAAACTAGGCAGCTGAGGGCTGGTATTCTCAATGTGGCAGGGACCTTTGTTATTGCCTCCCCCCACGCTATAGAATAGCATTCATCATAGCGCCATTGCCAGGCACTTTACCAGGCTCTTACAGCAGCCTGTTAGGGGGTGGCATGCTGGGTAATAAGGGGTTAATACCAGCTTTGTATTTTCATCTGGTATTAAGCCCTGAGATTCTTAATGTCAGGCCAAATTAGACAATTAAGAATCTCAAATAAATGGTTAAAAAAGACTCAACACAGAGAAAAATCATTTAATTCAAAATAAAAACACACAGACAAAAAGTGACTCCCTCTTTATTACTCTCTCATACCCCTCCATGATCCTCTGCAATGTCTTGTTCATTGGAGGCTGTGGTGAAGAATACAGCATTCTGTCACCATAGCTTCCAGTCACTGAATGAATGAGCCGCGAGTTCAGTCTGTAAGCAGTGTCTCACTGAGGTCACCGTTCAGGTAACAATGGTAGTCAGTGAGTCACCACACATTTGGAACAGAGCTTGCGGTGAGTGATGTTCGTAGCAGCTGATATGGTCTCCATACCAATCAAGTCAGGTGACCAGACCAGCTGACACTAACTGGTCACATGATGCGATTGCTATGGTGATCAGATCAGCTGACCACTTACGTCACTCACCGCCAGGGCAGATGCAGAAGTGAGAGGGATGCTGTAAGATGGAACCACGCAATAAAGCAGCAGAGAAACAGTAAGATGATTTGTGTGTGTCTGTGTGTGTGTGTGTAGGATAACATAGAACAGAAGAACCAGTGCATTTGCAAAAATGCTTCTGCTCTACGTTAAGCTACACACACATCCAAGCATTAACAAACTTTTGCCAAATTTCCAGACTTTTAAGCAAAATGTTTGAAATCGAGGTGTCAAATCGAATCGGCCAGGTTGTTGCCAAATTTGAAATTTGCGAACATGTTCGAGCAAAATTCGCTCATCACTAGTCCTCAGCAACCTTCAATGAAGTCAACCAAGGCTTTGGATATGCATGTTATTATTCATGGCGTGATGCAGATGAGGTTATTTCCAGACTCTCCAACTATGAAATCCAACCAGGTTCAAGGCCAGCTCTGTACTGTGTTCCAATATATGTAAGTCTGTAACCTGAAATGGTCTGCGGAGCGTATTACCCCAATAATAGAGAGTGGTACTCTTCCTCCCCTTCCTCATCATCACCCAAAGTTGACTGATAATATTGTCTGAGCTGGGTTGTATCATCCATTGGAAAATCCTGCTCAATAGCCACAGCCAAGAGATCACGGAAAGGCTCCGTTCCCACAAGCCTAAACATGGTTGGGTATTTATGCTTCTTTTCCAAGATCTCAGGCAGGGACAACTGCATGCTTTGCTGGACAACGAAGTGAACATGGTTGTTGTCGATTGCTGTCTGTGCAACTGCAATTTGTGGGCCGGAGGTATGAGTGCCTGCTTCCCGGACAGCAGATTATGAAGGACGTAGCACAGGTAAAATGGCAGTGGTTTCACCTGCAGACACAGATTTGGTACCCCGGTGCTCCGCCCACCTACTGGGGTGCTTGGTTGCCATATGCTACAGCATACTCGTGGTGCTCAGGTTGCTTTTGCACTGGCTTGTGCTCAGCTTGGTTTGGCAGATTCTATAGATGACAATATTTTTCTCTGAAGAACTATCACCAAAAAATTCCATACAGTAGCAGAACGCCCCCTTGGCCTGAATTGTGGCAGAGTGGGGGTGCTCTTGGGAACAGTTGACCCAGTCTCACTCTGGTCAAACCACTACCCCTTTGCGACTGTGTTGGTGCTACATATCCAAGCCTACACGCATGCACCGCAAACATGTCACCACGATGTATTCCATCCACCAAAAAGATGGCGCCCGGTCCGCCCATGCGTAATAAAACACAGATGACGCGTATCCAGTTCAGACTGGTACCATACACCGCATAAAAGCGGTAACTTAGCGTCCTCACTCACTCCTGACCTCTCATGCACGCCCAGGACCACACACAAAGACCATAAGGTAATAAACAGGAGCCTGCTGTGCTGTACACTTGATATGCAGCTTTTACTTCCACTTTATTCCTCTTCTCTTATTCTAGGCAGGAGTCACATACCACAACTAATCCTAGTAGGTATGTACCCTGATCACCTATAATCTCTAGACCTATACAGAGGTTAATACTAATGACCATCTCTCTGTTTCACATAGTTTAACAGGTACTTACACCCTGGACTACATGTAATCCTCTTTTCACCATTTGCATCTAACCTACGGTGGCAAAATGAACCAGGTATTTGGCCACTTTATCACCCATGCTTGTAGTCCATAAAGATACCTAGATGTGTCTATAGAGGTATTTGGAATGATAGCTCTACAATACTCAAATACACAGTAAATATTCTAGATATGATTTATCAGCCACTATTTATTAACACCAGTATATCCCATGAGGATTTCACCTGCATTCATACATTATATATGTATAGATACAGTGGCATTAACCCTTGTTTTATATTTTTGTTGTTATGGCTTTCATAATTACCCTTTTAAAAAAAAAACATACACCTCTCCACCTACAGGCATCTAAGAGGTGTTGTACTGCAGGCACGTTGTGCCCAGATATCTTGAGTTACTCATATGACTCACAGAAGGTATTGACTGCATTACTTTCGGATACTATCCCATTAGATAGGACTATTCCTAGTACAAGCTAGCTGAAACTAACCCATTCAGCTATAACATTCCTTTTCTCTCTCTATGGAACCTATTTTCCCTTCGTCACTCTCTCCCCCCTTTTTTTTCCCTTTTCTTACCTTTTTTCTTATTTCATCATCTTCCTTTGTCTCCACTTCACACTCCATGCTATCTCTCCTCTTCCCACCCTTTGTCTTCACTCATATAACCACACCAGAACACTGAGCTTTCACAACCAGAGGGCCCCCCACTATATCCACTGGATACCTCATCAAAGATATACGGCGTATCACTCACTCCACACATTAAGACCACCAGAAAAAAATCTTTTATATGTTTATGTATATATTTTTAAATAGACTCATCTTGGGGAAGACCCAATGTAGGGTCGAAACGTTATGATTGTCTTCACAATTGCAAATAAAAAACACAGAAAAAGACACTTCTCAAGTCTTTCTTACGAGTGTGCCAAGGATACAATTTTTCAGCAGATTGTGAAGGACATAGCACAAGCAAAATGGCAGTGGTTTTACCTGCAGACACAGATTTGGTACCCCGGTGCTCCGCCCACCTACTGGGGTGCTTGGTTGCCATATGCTACAGCATACTCGTGGTGCTCAGGTTGCTTTTGCATTGGCTTGTGCTCAGCTTGGTTTGGCAGATGCTACATATGACAATATTTTTCTCTGAAGAACTATCACCAAAATATTCCCCACAGTAGCAGAAAGCCCCCTTGGCCTGAATTGTGGCAGAGTGGGTTGCTCTTGGGAATAGTTGACCCAGTCTCACTCTGGTCAAACCACTACCTATTTGTGACTGTGTTGGTGCTACATATCCAACCTCCTCTGTGCTGCTGTGCTTGCTATGCGTGCCGACAGTCCAGGTTGGATCAGTGGACTCATCATCAACCATCTCGTCTTCCAATTACTCATTTTGATACTCTCCTTCGGAGTTGAGAATTTAGGCTGACCTGATGGCAATTGTATCTCATCATTATTAACCTCCACCTCTTGAGACAGTAAAACATGTTGCTCCAAATGGCTTTCTTCTGGCTGTGGGTGCTCAAATATGTGCACATCAACACACGCCACCTCCTCATGTCCCTCTTCAATGCTGCATGGTGAGAGGACAGAGCCAACAAAAGAATACAAATAAAATAGATCCTCAGAGTGGCCAAGTTTGGGGTCATATGTCTCCTGTGACTGATGATGGGGGGAGGAAGGAGGACCAGGTTGAGGATTGGATGGCCCAGCCTTTTGGCTACCAAGACTAGACTGTGTGGAAGATTTGGTGTTGGTAAAGAAGTGACTGGAGGCTTATGTCTGCCATCCAAGCCAGAACCTGCTCGTGCTCTTGTGGCTTCAAGACAGGTTTACGGAGCTGGCGGGCAAATTTTGACAGGAACACAGTAGATGCATCATCAACCTTTTTCTGACCTGTCACAGACTTAGTGCCTTGTTGGGAACCACTGTCAATACCACGTTCACACCCTTGCCCACATTCATGTCTCTGTCCCTTAACGACAGACTTTAGTAGCATATTGTTCTTTTTGTGACATATTTTAAATTTTTATGGCACAGGCCAAGCAAAGTACAACCCCAAAAATGACAGGTGGCACAAGGACGTGTGGTTTTGAATGGATACTACAAAAGGTGACTACTGGATTGGACAGGATTTTAACAACACACTAGGACCGTAATAATTATTTAGATTTTTACAGCACAGGCCAAGCAAACTGTAACCCCAAAAATGACAGGGGGCACAAGGATCGGTGGTTTTGAAAAGGCTACTAATGGAATAGACTGGATTTTAACAACACACTAGAACCGTATTACATTTTAAGATTTTTACGGCACGAGCCAAGCGAACTGTGACCCCAAAAATGACAGTGGTTTTTAATAGGCAGCATAAAATGCAACTACTTTATTGGATAGTACACAATGTGTGCTGGAAATATAGCCCTGAAAAGAGCTGTGCTAATATGGAGATACTGGAACAACACTATTTAATCTGTCCCTGCTCCACAAACTCTCCCTCCCTACAATATTGTGACCTAGTTTACAGTGGATTTAGTTCTAAAAAGAGCTGTGATAGTATTGTAATATGGAGGTACTGGAGAGATACTTTTTAGTCTGTCCACGCTCCCACAAACTGTCCTTCCCTACACTGTTCTGAACTAATTTACAGTGGCTTTAGCTCTAAAAAGAGCTGTGGTATTCATGTAATATGAAGGTACTGGAATGCTGCTTTTTAGTCTTTCCCTGCTTCACACACTCTACCTCTCTAAACTATTCTGACCTAGTATACACTCAATGGAGCTCTTAAAAGAGCTGTTGTATTATTTAGATGACAGAAACACTCTCCCTAGATACTGCTTGCTCTCTCCCTATGCTCAAACTGTGCTCTTTCCCGATAGAATGTATGCAAGATGGCAGTGGCAGGGCTTATGTAGACCCTATGATGCTGAATGTCCAGCCTGTCACATTAACTCCACAACCAACATGGCTACGGCATTACTTTGACTGGCAAGCAAGCCCAGCATGTTCAGTGGCTAAAAATCTGGCACCAAACATGCTGGGTGAGACACTCAAATCTCACGAGGCAAGTACGGTGCGAGGCCCAAGCAGCCCAAATACCGTGATATCCATGCAAGTACCAAATAGTAACAAGTAGATTCGCTCATCTCTAGTTGGCATCTATATTGTGTAGCTTATTTATATATCCTGTGAAGCCAAGTAAAGGTAAAAGTTGAACTCCTTTTCTTTTGATCCTTTTTCAATTCTCTGTTGTATGTATCATTGCCATCTGCACAATGTACCAGAGGATTGGGAGATGGGTGTCTTTTTTTGGGTGACTTCTGTACATAGAGCGGTGTCTGCTCAACATCACATTAAATGTCTCCTGGAAATCAAACCACTTAATCAGCCTCCAGCCTCCGAAATCTCATTACAGAAGCATTAACAACTTAAACAAAATACTCCTAAGGTTGTGCGCATAATTATATCATTATACACCCTATTAGCTGGAAGACTGGAATATTTAACCATTTCTTCACTGACTGGTGTAATTCTGTAGAAAAACAAGTGCAATGGGGTCTTACCCAAATATACAGGGATATAATGTAAGAGCTGGTCTCTCACCTTGTGAGGCTGTGTGACACACAACCAGTATTATGCACCTATACAGCTGCTGCAAGATCCACAAACCATAGGTCTGAAGGTGAAGATAGCATTCGGGCAGTGATGTAACTAGAGTCTGAAGGGCCCCGGTGTGAAATTTGGACCTAGGCCCATTCACCCACCGCACCCACATTGGTCAGGTGTATGGGCCCTATGTAACTAAATTCTATAAAGACTCACAAATTGACCTCTCTCTCCTTCAGTATGTATTAATGTCCCTCTTCCTGCTATATACTGTATGGTTGTCCTCCTGGAATATGCCCTTATCCTGGTATATATGGTCCTCCATTATAGTATAATGCAGCCTCATATCCCTCTATATAGTATAATGCAGCCTCACAACCTCCATATAGCATAATGCAGTGTCACAGTCCTTCATATAGTATAATGTAGCCTCACAGCCCTCCAAATAGTATAATGTAGCCTCACAGCCCTTCATATATTATAATACAGCCCCATAGCCCTCCAAATAGCATACATTCTCCTTACAGACACACTGCCCCATGTACAACCTCCCCACATGGACATACTGCCCCCTATATAACCACACACACACACACACAAACATACTACCCACTGTATAACCCCACCCACACACAGACATACTGCCCCCTGTATACACATACATACTGTCCCCTGTATTTACACACACACACACACACACAGCCCCATACTCCCTCTCCAGAAGCTGTAAGAGGCTCTTTGGCTCCTAAATGGAGCTCACGCTTACCGCTCCCGTCGGCAGTGCTGCACGCAGTGGCTCCAGGGTTTAAAAGGTACAATGACTGCCAGTCCTACGGTGGCCATGAACAGCTGCCTGGGGACTGGCCGGGCGGAGTGCCACACAGTGACATGTTGTGCATCCTCAGGGAGCACATCCATATGAAGCTGGTGCTTGGGCCGCAGGGGTCAGCGGGCATCGGGCCACTGTACCTCCAGACCCAGTCGCACTTGTGACCCATGCGACCCCGGTTATTATGCCCCTGCATTCAGGATCTAGTAGATATGCGTGGATAAATCTGATCTGCTGCAGAAAAAAAAAAACAATCCGTACAGTATTAAACAACAGGGTGGTTTGTTACTATGCATTCAGGAAAAGAAGAGGGGTTTCACTTTGAAATGCGTAGTTATAAACCACCCTGTCATTTAATATTCTACAGATTGGAGCTTTTTGTCTACAGCAGCGCAGGTTTATCCATGCTTTTCTGCTAGTACCTATATGCTATCTTCACTGACTGGTGTAATAGTGAAAAGAAGAAGTCCTCTATTATATAATCATGAATGGGATTTTTGCCCCTTTTGAGTCCGCTCACGCTGCGAGTCAATGTCGTCATGTGGATACGCCCGAAGCATCGGCCGCGCAGCGGCCATTGCGAGCAGCTCTAAGGCGACTCGCTATGCCCGCGCAGCGGGCATGGCGAGTCGCCTTAGCAGCGCGAAGCATTGGCCGCGAAGCGGCCATTGCGAGTCAGAGACTGGCTCTGCTAGAATCCCGATGCATGTGCATCGGGCACCCAGCTAGTTATATCTATAACCCCGAATGGATGGCTATAAGCTCAGAGTAGGTCAATACACAGAGCATAATACCCAGTTCTTACACCTGTCAGGCCCAGTAACTGGGAAGTGTATGTATGTTTCAAATTTGGACTGGCACCTCAAAGCCTTAACTCTAGAGAAGCCTCAGATCAGACCAATCATTTTGATATGGAGCCCCAAGAAGTCTGTAAGGAAATAAAGCCCTCAAAATAAGCCATTTTGGGGCCGAGGACTTTGAAAGATCCTGTTTCTACTACGATTTGTGCTCTGGAAATGGCAGTGTTAAGCTGGCCATATCCATTCGATTGTCTGCTAAACCTACCGAGGAAACCAGAAGTTTCCATACACTGTATAAAGAGGCACATCTGCAGGTTTTTTCACTATCTGACATGAGATCAGAGAAAACCTTTCCCGTTTTAGGTCAATTAGGATTACCATCATTATTAATATTTGCCAAATGCCAGAAGAATAATAAAAGAGAGAGAGAGTGAGAAAGTTTTAAGGCATTTTTATTACTTTCTGCAAAGTCACGAGTTTACAAACACTGAGATTACTACGCCTTTAAACAATTTGGGAAACCAAGTTCATCTGAAGTGGTTCATGTGCCCTCCTGGGCTATCCTACTGAAGCCTCATGCCCCAGATGTCCAGGAGAAGCTGCCTGCGGAGGACCAGTCTGACGGAAGAACTGACAGGGCATGATGTCCTCACCAACACTGCTCAGCCTTCACTGACTTTGTTTCCTCTATCCCAGGAAGCCCAAATCTCCCTCTCTCTAAGCTCCACCCACAGGGGCTAAATCTATACTTAAAGGAAATATTTCAGGCCAAAAATCCATGTGTAACTGGTATCATATTCTAATTCCTTTCTCTAAGCTCTCTCTATTCATGTATTTCCATTATTTATGCTTCCCTCCTATCCTCTGTAAACTTCAAAATAAAAGATTAATTCCATCTGTCAATCACAGTGAGCTCTCTGCTGCTCACTCCCCAAGGAATGAATATTCATGCTTCATTACACTGTCCTGTGATCTGTCTCCTGTGTGACAAATTCAAGGGACACTGCCAAGTCAGTTTTCAGTATGATACTAATATTACCCTTGAATAGTGCCTGGGCAGACCTTTTAAAATCATGTAAAATCATTATTGTACACTTTGTAGTTTCCATGTTATCAGCATTGTCAGACCATGCAGGGATCTGCTGCATTAGTCCTCTCCATTATATTACCAATCGATTAGTCTGGCTGTTGTATAAGTATTATTTAAATATCCACACCCATCCAGGCTTGTGTTCACTCCCTCCCCTCTGTCCTCTTAGTTTGGATGTGTTTTGTCCTGCACTGTGTGCATTGTGCTATCTGTTAGATTTCTATTATTTGAACATTGGTTTTCTTTCAGACATGTAATGTGTGTATCTGCTGAGCAAATTATCAAATGTTCTTATAATCACATAAAAATATCTCAGACTGCACACACTACACCCTGCCTCAGATACACACAATGACATGAAGAGCTCAAAGCTGCAGCAAATATCACTCCACCTTCCCCTCCCTTCTCTGTCTGCAGTGAATGAGTCACACAACAGACAGATCACAGGACAGTGTAATGAAGTATGAATATTCATTTTTTAGGGGAGTGAGCAGCAGAGAAATCACTGCAATTGACAGATGGAATTCATATTTTATTTTGAATTTTACAGAGGATAGGAGAGAAGCATAAATAA
The DNA here is from genome assembly GCA_033576535.1 of Allobates femoralis. NCBI lineage: Eukaryota > Metazoa > Chordata > Amphibia > Anura > Aromobatidae > Allobates > Allobates femoralis. The sequence continues at coordinate 39,950,260 of JARQOC010000004.1, read as the reverse complement.
TAGAAATACATGAACAGAGAGAGCTTAGAGAAATGAATTAGAATATTATACCAGTTACATATGGATTTTTGGCCTGACAGATTTCCTTTCACTGCAGACAGAGAAGGGGGGGTGAATGAGGAGTGATCTTTGCTGCAGCTTTGAGCATTTCATGCCATTGTGTGTATCTGAGGCATGGGTGTAGTGTGTGAAGTCTGAGATATTTCTATGTGATTATAAGAACATGACTCACCGTAGCCGGGTCTTCACGTCGCAGGCGATGCTTCTCCCTGTCACGGTTCTGCGCCTACGACTGTGGGGCTCGGCGGTCCAGATCAATAGGGGATGGCTGAACGGTAAGGGGATTAGTATTCTTGTCGTGACGCCACTTGCAGGTGTTCTGGTGATCTCACCGGCGCTGCTTGGCCTCCGGAGGATGTACGGCAGCAAGATGGGACGCTCCCCACAGGATAAGCCCCGTAGCCTGGAGCTGCACTTGATGTTGTACGGCAGCTTCGTAGTTACTAGCGTGCGGAGTTAAAAAGTTGTGAAGAAGTACAGACACCAGTGTTCTCTGTAACAGGTCTTTTACTGCAACCAGCAGATGATACAGGGTATACAGGTAACGGGTAACAGACCGGGTGGTCCCAGCAATGACCGGTATTGTTTCAGAGCTCTGCGGTGTTCCTCCGTTCTTAACCTGTTCTAGTTGCCGATGTCGCCTTAGTGCACCAGTTCGGGTACAAGGGAGGCTACTTGAATTTTCCTGCTGGTGACCTCACCCGGAGTGAGGGGAGCCTGATTCCCTATGGTGGGTACTCCGCTGGCAAGACAGCTTTAGTTGTGGCGATGGTGAGGTGCTTCCTAGGAAGCGGTTCCTTCACCCTGGTTTGCTGAGCAGCGGTGAACGTCTTGCTCGCCTCGGAACCAGTGATCCGGTGGTTATGGGCACAGGTATAATTGGACCCGTTTGGTAGTCGCCCAGGTTCCGGTATGGGTCACCGCTTAATGGTGCCCTGCTGGTGAGCTGTATTTCAGGGTTGCACGGGACTGTGCAGAGCCCTGCTCCTTCTTCCTTCCTCTCCAGCCATGTTCTAACTTCTCCTCCTAACTTCCCCCCCACTACTCCTGACACTCCTCCCACCAGGACCTGATTGGCCCTCTACCTCTAGTGTGTTGTGTGTGGTTTGGAGCTCTGAGGTTAACCATGTCATTACTGAGGCAGAGAATATTGCATCTGCAGTATGGGATGCAATACCCTCCTGTGACACACTCGTTGCGGGGCGCCACAAACATCTGATCATTTGCTCAGCAGATACACACATTAGATGTCTGCAGGAAAACCAAAGTTCAAATAATAGAAATCTTACAGATAGCACAGTGCAGGACAAAACACATCCCCCCTCCAAGTTTAGAGTACAGAGGGGAGGGACAGAACGCCAGCTAGGGTGGGTGTGGATATTTAAATATTACTTATTAAGCAGCCGGACTAATCGACTGGTAATATAATGGAGAGGACTAATGCAGGAACTCCCTGCAGAGTCTGACAATGCTGATAACATGGGAACTACAAAGGGTACAATAATGATTTTACATGTTTTTAAAAGGTCTGCCCATGCCCTATTCAAGGGTAATATTAGGATCAAACTGAAAAATGACCTGACAGAGTCCCTTAAAGGGAACCAACCACCTCAGATGACGTGTATAAGCTGTTAATACATGTCCCTGGACCCTATGTACACCATTGCAGCTATGTTTTTGCTAAGAATATTGATAACAGCAAACCGAAATAAACAGTTTATAAACTTACATGATTTAGTACTTGAGGGCGTCTCCCTCGGGCTTCAGTACGAGAGGGCTGTGTCTTATGCAGCCTGAGTGGCTTTCCTCCCCCTCCCTCTCTGTTTGCAGGACGTCACTGAGAAGACGTGCACGGACGGGAGCTGCCTTGGGTGCCCGCCCACACCAAGATAATATCACGCCCTAATGTGACGTCCTGCAAACAGAGAGGGAGGGGGAGGAAAGCCACTCAGGCTGCATAACACACAGCCCTCTCGTACTAAAGCCCGAGGGAGACGCCCTCAAGTACTAAATCATGTAAGTTTATAAACTGTTTATTTCGGTTTGCTGTTATCAATATTCTTAGCAAAAACATAGCTGCAATGGTGTACATAGGGTCCAGGGACATGTATTAACAGCTTATACACGTCATCTGAGGTGGTTGGTTCCCTTTAACCTCCAGTGGCCTTGCTCTAGGCTGCAGGCTGACCTACACAGATCCTACTTCCTTACCTACAAAACACAACTGACTCTGTTACATCTATACCTACATAACACTTCTATCTTAAATCCCAACTGACTCTGCTACATCTACTTAACACTTCTATCTTATTACTGTACAGGAATACTTCACATTACATGACAAGATTTACATTTAGACAATATGGCTGGCATATTCAGGGTAGGAGTTTCCTGGCATCAACCACTACATTACAGAAGTCCAGGAGAGCCATATTTTAGAATATTGGTCCCAGATGTGTGTTGTGTGCCAAAAGACATTCCAAACGTTTTATATGATCCAGCTCAATTATTCGTGCCTTAATAGTGGGTGTTATGGAGGATTTCTAATGTCTGGTAATTATTGTTTGACCAGTAGTGAGAAAAAATCATGGAATGCCCTTCATAATTGAGGAAATGGATCAAAAAAGTAAAGAAATAAGTGATAATCTGAGGCAATGCTGTCAGATGAATAGCTGTCACTTGAAAATAAATGTAAAAATTTTCATAACAAAATGGCTGCAAGAGGTGGTAAGACCACTAAAGATGGGTCATAGTACCAACACCAACCCCACATCTCCAGCATACATTGGAAGTTGCTGGGAAGATTCTATATAGAAGCTCCAGACTTCTACATAGTGTCATCTTTCCCGGATGTCAGTATACCCAGGAACGCTATCTGATAGGGTGTCAGGGAGGATATTGTACAATTGAGAAATGAGGTGAGGAGGTGGGAGAGGTTAGGAGAAAGACAGATTCAAAGAAAGTAGGGAGTAGGAAGATAAACCATACAGGAACAGGAAATTGGGAGGAATCAGCCATCAGTCGCCCAAGCCCGGCAGAGGTATGCCAACCTAGGGAGGAATCCTTCCCCATAGAAGGGGTACATGATGAATTATCAAACAGGAGACTCATCAGGCTTGGTCTGTAAGGCTAGGGTCACACTTGGCTGCGTTTTTGAGGATGTTTTTGGCAGCCGGCGTTTTTGGGTTGTGTTTTTGATGTTAGGTCTGGAGCAGCCTTACAAAACGCAAGAAAAAACGCATGCAAAAGCGCATGGTACTATTTAGTTTCCCATAGGGCCCCATGTTACAAAAACGCATGCGTTTTTGAAAATCACCAAAAAAGCACCAAAAAATGCAGCATGCAACGTTTATTGGTGCTGAGCCAAAAAAGGCATCCAACAAATGCATGGCACTTTGGCTATGCGTTTTTTGCATTGGGGCCTATGGATGCGTTTTTCCATCCGTTTTTCACAAAAGACAAGTGTGAAAAAGGCATGGAAAAAACGCATCCACAACATCAGTGTGACCCTAGCCTGAGAGAGATTCAGCATCCACAACATCAGTGTGACCCTAGCCTGAGAGAGATTCAATCTCTTATGGGACTTGTCACAGAATGTCAGAAGAAATTGAGTCAAGAGTAAGAATTCATTCAGAGATTGGAGGTCTAACATGGAGGTGAGTTTAGGGATTTGGGGACTGATACTTTTATGACTTCAACCATTAGTTTTTAATAATGATTTTTAATAACTCATTGACTATGGTTCCACTGTGTAAACCACATAATTTTCTCTTACAGGTTTGGCGTTTCTACCTGCCAGTGTCTCATATCTCTTATGCACCAACCTTTTTGGTGTTGTGGCACACAAAATGGGAAGGTGGGTTTTTATTATTCAATTTTTACATATATAATATGCCATGAAGTACTGGACTGGAACTAAAGAATTATTTGGCATCTTCTTCATTTCAGGTGGTTGTGCACTCTCCTGGGAATGACAGTTGTGGGGATCAGTCTACTATGTGTGAGTATAAGTGGCTCTGTATATAGCAGTCATGTGTGTGTACATGAGAAATAACACTATTTCTGGCCATTATATGACTTTTATCCTGTCTTACCCTCCTAAGGCCCTATCTCTAAATTACAGATGTCTATGAGCTGGTGGGTGGAGACTGACTGCTATGATGTCTCCTTTACACAGATATATAAGGGGTTTCTGCTCTCCTGCCTTAATGTAGAACATGTGTAGAAACAGCAGCAGCATGGAGGACATTAGACAACAGTACTGAGGAATGTAGCTGTGAATCCAACACTGAAGTGAAAAACATTTGCTAGAATTTGCAGAAGAATCTGCCTGTGTCTCTGTTGGGCATCTCATGGTGTTCTGTGCTCCACTCTTCTTTACTCCCTCTCTATTGGGCCTTAATTTGACCCCTTAGTGAGCCATGTGTCTGTCTTCTTTAGTCCAAAATGCACCTTAGCAGGTTTTAGAGTGGAGACAGATTTAAGTGGAAAAAGTGGCTCATAAGTGGAAAAGAAGAAAATAGTGGGGGCAAAGACACGACTGAGACTAGGTATTAAGATGAAAGTCTGTATTAACACACATGGCAGTGACACGCCCTCTCCAGGGCCGGGGTACTCGGGAAGCGGACAGCAGTTGTTCTTCACTCTTAGTTCTTTCGACGGGGACTGACTCTGGCGGTATCATTTAAAAAAAGGGGGAGATGACAGGGATGTCAGGGAAAAGGGGTATTCGTAATGCCACCTGCGGTGCGTGGCCATGGGTGGCCGCCGCTGCTTCAGAACCTCTGATGACGGTGACCAGCAGCTCAGATGATTTTGCTCCCCAGGGCAGCGGGGTGGAAGAGTCAGTTCGTACCTTGGCAGATTCATCAACACCCCAGTATTTCATGCGGCCTCCGCGGCCGGTGGTCGCCGCTAAGAAAAATCTCACATACCACAGCTGAAGTTCTGTTACTTTTACTCAGTTGTTTCAGCAAGTTGTTCCCTTGCTAACCTCCGGTTCAGCATTGTCTTCAGAACCGGCACAGTGCAGTCAAGCCTCTGTTGGTGTTCCTTTCTCTCTCTCTCTCTCACTAGGTGTTTCCTTCTCTGATGGTCTCTCAGCGCTATAGGCTAGTCTCTCCGCTCCTCTCAGTGCCTTCGCATATAGAGCTCAGGTACTGACAGCCACGGGTGCTCCATTGTACCCCTTCTGGGTACTGCTCCCTAGTTCAGCCACCTTCTCCAAGTTTTGTCGGGTGTTCGGCCGCAGGTCCCCTTAGGAACTCAGGGCCTCCAGTTCATTGGTTCGGGCCTACAGCATCCACACTGTGTTCAGGGCCAGTTCCCTGCGTCGTTCACCAGCCCCTCTGTACTCTCCCCAGATACGGGATCTACGTCTCATTCTGTACCCCAAGGGCTCTGTTCTTCCTCTATACCTGTCGGTTTTTCGCTCCCGGGGCGAGGGTGGTCGTGCTCTAGCCCATGGAAGTAAAAACCACTCCGCTCCTTCACTCCCGACCTCTCTCCTCCACTTCTTCCACTCACTTCTCTCAACTTCTACTAATCCTTCCTATTCCTCTTTTCCCTCCTGCCTACGCTTGGGTCCTCCCTCTGGGTCCACCCACCTTCCTGGGATCCTAAGTGCAGAGCAGAGGCACTACTCTCCCTATAATGGGAGTGCAATACCTCTGGTGGCGGCTTACCCGGTGGTGTGCCACAGCAGTAGCACAAATGTGAAAGTGCAGCCAACAAAGCAGAGTTCATAAAACGTCCGAGTATTAATACCGTGTTTCCCCGAATATAAGACAGTGTCTTATATTAATTTTACCCCCAAAAGTCCCACCCTGTCTTATATTCGGGGTATAACTTATATTTAAAAAAAAATGACAATTTTTTTTTTAACCATAAAATTTACATTTATTAACAAGCTGAACAGTATGGCACCAGTAGTCACCACAAAACAGTCCCATACAGTATCCCACTGCAGCTTCCCATGGGGTCCCAGCCCCATACAGTATGCCACTGCAGCCCCCAGCACAGTACCGTTAAAACCGCAATTCCGCCGCACAGCCGACTTGCGGCCGACTTGCGGCACACTTGCGGCAGGTCCCCATACAATGTACGGTACTGTATGGGACACTTGCGGCAAGGTGCGTCAAAGGTGCGGTAACCGCACCTTGCCGCAAGTGTCCCATACAGTACCGTACATTGTATGGGGACCTGCCGCAAGTGTGCTGCAAGTCGGCTGTGCGGCGGAATTGCGGTTCTAATGGGCAAGTCGGCAAGGAAACATCCTTACTTTTTAGGGTAATGGCGGCCTCGGGCTATGGATTCCTCCGCGGTGCAGGGCATTGTCCAGATGCTTCTTCATGCAGGAGCCTCTGGCCAATCAGCACTCGAGCCGCTGAGCCAATCAGCGCTCGAGATGCTGGGGAGCCGCTGGCCAATCAGAAGCTCCTGCCGGCAGCGGTGACGTCAGGCCGGGGCGACAGGCGCACAAGATTAACCCTATGCCCTCAGGGTTACCTGCGGCACCTGAGGGCAGAGGGGAGCCCACGGGGACAGCGGACCTACGGCTGCACCTGAGGGCAGAGGGGAGCCCACGGAGGACAGCGGGGCCAGCGGGACAGCGGGGACACAGGTAAAACATGCAATGGGCAAAAATGGCACTTTAGCGGTACCCTGTCTTATATTCCCCGAAAATAAGTCACCCTGTCTTATATTCGTGGTATGACTTATATTGGAAAATTCTGCGCCAGCCCTGCCCTGACTTATATTCGGGGTGACTTATTTTCAGGGAAACAGGGTAATTCAGTGATGCCAAATGGAATCATCTCTAGGAACAGTTTATTCACAGTGAAGTGAAACAGAGAAGTCTCTTAGTAACATCTCACACTGGAAGTGGCCAATAACAGAACTGTTCACTCCTAGGAAGGTCTGGAAATGGTATAGTATCTAAGAACAAGTCTATAACTGGATGCAGTGCAAAGTAACAAAAGCAAAATCCAGAAAAGTCATGAGCACTGCAATTGCAAACAAAATACACTAACAGAAAAGCCACAGCGGAGCTTTTTAGAATAAACTGAGCTTATGTGAAGCAAGACAGGCTGAAGAAGCTGAAGCAGAAACACCCTCAGCACAGAGCAGCTTGATGCAGGAGACAAACCAGAAGTGGGTGTAACTTAGCTGGACATCAAACTGTAGAAGCTTAATAGAGCAGAAGCGGAATAGCTAAAGAAGAGGCACAAACTTGAGATGCACAAAGGAGCCAGGAATCCAAGCAAAATACTCTAGAAAGGCCTGGAAGATGGACTGGAGCTTATATAAGGAGGAAAGCAGAAATACATGGACAGGAATGAGGTAGTGGATGCCATCTTGAATAAGGACAAGGATACACAAAGGGTAATATGAAGAGCTGGAATCCTGACAGTTTGTTGAACCATTTAGACAGAGATTCTGTTAACTCATTTGCACACTGTTTTACATAATTCTATGCCAATATGGTTGCTCCTATGAATATTAAAGCCTGAGTATTGATACTCATAAGTAATAAAAATAAAGTATGACTTCATGGTTAAAGATACCATCAGCATTTTTATACTAAAAAATAGACCTGTAGGGCTAAATAGATGATTAGAATTCCAACTTTACATGGGTCACACAAGCATAAAGACCGGGTTACATGCAGCGACATCACTACCGATGTCGCTGCAAACGTCACAGGTTTTGTGACGTTGCAGCGACCTCACTAGCGAAGTTGCTGCGTGTGACATGCCGCAGCGACCAGCGAAGAGCTCGCTGATCACTGCGGAATGGCAAGGACCATTTTTTTGTGACCCGCTGGGCAGCAGACATCGGCGTGTGTGACGCCTCTCTAACCCGATGTGTTCCCTGGTAACCAGGGTACACATCAGGTTATTAAGCACAGCTCACTTTGCTCAGTAACCTGACGTGTAACCTGGTTACCAGCGTTCTCCCGCTTACCCCAGCCTAGCAGAATACAGTAGCGGGACCTCAACATCGTGGAAAAGAATAATTTATATTATTTTCCACGATGTCGAGGTCGTTACACGGGTCGCTGAGGAGATCTGCCTGTGTGACAGCTCACCAGCGACCACACAGCGATGTTCCAGCGATCCAGGCCAGGTCGGATCGTTGGTGGGATAGCTGGAACATTGCTACGTGTAACTTGGCCTTTAGACCCATTAATTGACAGGTCTTGGTTTGATTGATAGACTCTGTACACAAATAGGGAGAAACCTGTCACACAAGCCAAACAGAGTGTGGAGAAACTGAGGACCCAGAGGTTGAACCCATACTGATGATAAAATTCTGTCATGTGCTAGTATTAGATAGGAATATGCCTTTAGACGGGATCCAGTTTACTTGTATTCATATCAGTTGCGTCATTGCATTGGTCAGGCAGGTGAACAGAGTTAATCCCAGGATTACACATGCTTCCTTAGGTGTCCTGGTATGTTGGACAGGAGACCCTGAAAAATGTATAATAAAAAGCAAGTCAATGATACCTAGTAGTAAAAAAATGCTAGGAAAAACAGTAAAATATTTCTATTTCTACATTTATGTCCTACTTGCTTGTTTAGGTTCCCCTTCCTGTCAACATATACGGTCTCATTGGTCCTAATGCTGGCATTGGTATCGGCCTTGGAATGGTTGATGCCTCAATCATGCCCATCATGGGACGCCTAGTAGATCAACGTCATACATCGGTGTATGGTGGGATATACGCCATCTCGGACATTGCTCTATGCATGGGATTTGCAGTGGGTAAGGTATATTTTTGTTATACTATCCACATGACTTATGTAATATTTTACACCTCTAAAAAAGAAACTGTCTATTCACTAATTTACAAATATCTTAGGACTGTTATATTATTAGACTGGATGCAGGCCTATATAATATAATAAGTCATTTTTCATTTCAGGACCTTCAGCTGGTGGAGCAATTGCAAAGGCTATAGGCTTCCCCTGGTTAATGGTGATCACTGGAACACTGAACATCATCTATGCTCCTCTGTGTCTCTTCCTTAGAAGTCCGCCAGCCAGAGAACAGAAAATTGTGAGTAATTTTGTTTTTAGAAAATATGAAAAAAATGTTTTTCAATATATGAAAACTCTTAAGCTGAGGGACATCTATATGGCTTATCCCCAGGTTGATGCAAGTTCTTATCCTCATAGAAGGCTTTCAGCTACTTCTTCCATCTTGCAAAGAAAAAAAATAGGAATACCTTTGTGTCATATGCAATATTTTTTTTTAATTAAGAAACTTCTCAAATCTTGTAAACTATCTGTCCACACACTCCCAAACCTGCCCAGTCCCCATTGTGGCCTTAAACAGTAATATTCATTCTATAGACACAGTGAAAATCAGCAGTAATGCTCCCTCTCTGTCCGCTGACAGCAGTAATGCTCCCTCAGGGTCCTCTCACAGCAGTAATGCTCCCTCAGCGTCCTCTCACAGCAGTAATGCTCCTTCATGGTCCTCTCACAGCAGTAATGCTCCCTCAGGGTCCTCTCACAGCAGTAATGCCCCCTCAGGGTCCTCTCACAGCAGTAATGCTCCCTCAGGGTCCTCTCACAGCAGTAATGCTCCCTCAGGGTCTCTCACAGCAGTAATGCTCCCTTTCTGTCCTCTCACAGTAGTAATGCTCCCTCAGGGTCCTCTCACAGCAGTAATGCTCCCTCAGGGTCTCTCACAGCAGTAATGCTCCCTTTCTGTCCTCTCACAGCAGTAATGCTCCCTCAGGATCCTCTCACAGCAGTAATGCTCCCTGTCTGTCCTCTCACAGCAGTAATGCTCCCTCAGGGTGCTCTCACAGCAGTAATGCTCCCTCAGGGTCCTCTCACAGCAGTAATGCTCCCTCAGGGTCCTCTCACAGCAGTAATGCTCCCTCAGGGTCCTCTCACATCAGTAATGCTCCCTCAGGGTCCTCTCACAGCAGTAATGCTCCCTCTCTGTCCTCTCACAGCAGTAATGCCCCCTCAGGGTTCTCTCACAGCAGTAATGCTCCCTCAGGGTCCTCTCACAGCAGTAATGCTCCCTGTCTGTCCTTTCACAGCAGTAATGCTCCCTCAGGACCATCTCACAGCAGTTATGCTCCCTCAGGGTCCTCTCACAGCAGTAATGCTCCCTCAGGGTGCTCTCACAGCAGTAATGCTCCCTCAGGGTCCTCTCACAGCAGTAATGCTCCCTCAGGGTCCTCTCACAGCAGTAATGCTCCCTCAGGGTCCTCTCACATCAGTAATGCTCCCTCAGGGTCCTCTCACAGCAGTAATGCTCCCTCTCTGTCCTCTCACAGCAGTAATGCCCCCTCAGGGTCCTCTCACAGCAGTAATGCTCCCTCAGGGTCCTCTCACAGCAGTAATGCTCCCTGTCTGTCCTTTCACAGCAGTAATGCTTCCTCAGGACCATCTCACAGCAGTTATGCTCCCTCAGGGTCCTCTCACAGCAGTAATGCTCCCTCAGGGTGCTCTCACAGCAGTAATGCTCCCTCAGGGTCCTCTCACAGCAGTAATGCTCCCTCAGGGTCCTCTCACAGCAGTAATGCTTCCTCAGGGTCCTCTCACAGCAGTAATGCTCCCTCAGGGTCCTCTCACAGCAGTAATGCTCCCTCAGAATCCTCTCACAGTAGTAATGCTCCCTCTCTGTCCTCTCACAGCAGTAATGCTCCCTCAGGGCCCTCTCACAGCAGTTATGCTCCCTCAGGGTCCTCTCACAGCAGTAATGCTTCCTCAGGGTCCTCTCGCAGCAGTAATGCTCCCTCAGGGTCCTCTCACAGCAGTAATGCTCCCTTAGGGTCCTCTCACAGCAGTAATGCTCCCTCAGGGTCCTCTCACAGCAGTAATGCTCCCTCTCTGTCCTCTCACAGCAGTAATGTCCCCTCAGGGTCCTCTCACAGCATTAATGCTCCCTCAGGGTCCTCTCACAGCAGTAATGCTCCCTGTCCGTCCTTTCACAGCAGTAATGCTTCCTCAGGACCATCTCACAGCAGTTATGCTCCCTCAGGGTCCTCTCACAGCAGTAATGCTCCCTCAGGGTGCTCTCACAGCAGTAATGCTCCCTCAGGGTCCTCTCACAGCAGTAATGCTCCCTCAGGGTCCTCTCACAGCAGTAATGCTCCCTCAGGGTCCTCTCACAGCAGTAATGCTCCCTCAGGGTCCTCTCACATCAGTAATGCTCCCTCTCTGTCCTCTCACAGCAGTAATGCCCCCTCAGGGTCCTCTCACAGCAGTAATGCTCCCTCAGGGTCCTCTCACAGCAGTAATGCTCCCTGTCTGTCCTTTCACAGCAGTAATGCTTCCTCAGGACCATCTCACAGCAGTTATGCTCCCTCAGGGTCCTCTCACAGGAGTAATGCTCCCTCAGGGTGCTCTCACAGCAGTAATGCTCCCTCAGGGTCCTCTCACAGCAGTAATGCTCCCTCAGGGTCCTCTCACAGCAGTAATGCTTCCTCAGGGTCCTCTCACAGCAGTAATGCTCCCTCAGGGTCCTCTCACAGCAGTAATGCTCCCTCAGGGTCCTCTCACAGCAGTAATGCTCCCTGTCTGTCCTTTCACAGCAGTAATGCTTCCTCAGGAACATCTCACAGCAGTTATGCTCCCTCAGGGTCCTCTCACAGCAGTAATGCTCCCTCAGGGTGCTCTCACAGCAGTAATGCTCCCTCAGGGTCCTCTCACAGCAGTAATGCTCCCTCAGGGTTCTCTCACAGCAGTAATGCTTCCTCAGGGTCCTCTCACAGCAGTAATGCTCCCTCAGAATCCTCTCACAGTAGTAATGCTCCCTCTCTGTCCTGTCACAGCAGTAATGCTCCCTCAGGGCCCTCTCACAGCAGTAATGCTCCCTCAGAATCCTCTCACAGTAGTAATGCTCCCTCTCTGTCCTCTCACAGCAGTAATGCTCCCTCAGGGCCCTCTCACAGCAGTTATGCTCCCTCAGGGTCCTCTCACAGCAGTAATGCTTCCTCAGGGTCCTCTCACAGCAGTAATGCTCCCTCAGGGTCCTCTCACAGCAGTAATGCTCTCTCTCTCTGTCCTCTCACAGCAGTAATGCTCCCTCAGCGTCCTCTCACAGCAGTTATGCTTCCTCAGGGTCCTTTCACAGCAGTAATGCTCCCTCAGGGTCCTCTCACAGCAGTAATGCTCCCTCAGGGTCCTCTCACAGCAGTTATGCTCCCTCAGGCTCCTCTCACAGTAGTAATGTTCTCTCTCTCTGTCCTCTCACAGCAGTAATGCTCCCTCAGTGCCCTCTCACAGCAGTAATGCTTCCTCAGGGTCCTCTCACAGCAGTAATGCTCCCTCAGGGTCCTCTCACAGCTGTAATGCTCTCTCTGTCCTCTCACAGCAGTAATGCTCCCTCAGTGCCCTCTCACAGCAGTAATGCTCCCTCAGGGTCCTCTCACAGCAGTAATGTTCTCTCTCTCTGTCCTCTCACAGCAGTAATGCTCCTGTGGAACACAAAGGGTTGAGATACCCAGCAGCTGGGTCAGTGGTCAGTATCACGGTGGCTGCGCCCAATGCTGTGGACCTGGCTCACATTGAAAAGGGAAGAATAAAAATGGAGAAAAATAAACAAAAGAAAAATAAGTTTGTGACGCTAGTTTGGATTTCTGGTCAGTAGGTAGCCACCACTGCAGATATCCTGGGAAATAAGTGTTATGGCAGTGAAGATTTTAAACGCTTCCCAACCAGGGCTGGTTCCCAGGGGATGAGGATGATGGGGGTAGTAGTAGGTATAATGGTGCAGAGTAGGGATGGGCGAGTATACTCGCAACTATTCGGTACTCGCCGAATAGTAGCGGTATTCGTGTACTCGCTACTCGCCGAGTAAATTAGGATTACTCGGGAGTAGTAAGTACCGAGTACTTTTGCAGTGTATCAATAGATACACTGCAAAAGTCCTGTAAAAGAGAGGAAAAGTGGTTAAAAAATAAAAAAATCGGATACTCACCTTAACCGACGGCTGTACTGGGACCGGCCGATGCACATCTATTCATGCTAAAGGACCTTTCACTCTCTCAGCCAATCAGATGGCTGGGAGAGATCTGGCCAATCAAATGCCGCCACGTCACAATCACGTGATCGCTAGCAGCCACCTGATTGGCCAGATGGAAAGGTCCTCTCAGGTACACCGAGGACCTTTCTATCTGGCCAATCAGGTGGCTGCTAGCGATTACGTCATTGTGACGTGTCGGCATCTGATTGGCCAGATCTCTCCCAGCCATCTGATTGGCTGAGAGAGTGAAAGGTCCTTTAACATGAATAGATGTGCATCGGCCAGTCCTGGTACAGCTGTCGGTTAAGGTGAGTATCCAATTTTTTTATTTTTTAACCACTTTTCCTCTCTTTTACAGGACTTTTGCAGTGTATCTATTGATACACTGCAAAAGTATTCGGAATCGCTATACTCGCAACAAGTAGCGAGTACCGAGACCTACTCGTTGCGGGTATAGCGATTCCGAATAGTACGGTACTCGCCCATCCTTAGTGCAGAGCAAAAGAAGGCAAGCAAGTCAGTCTCTTTGCTCTTTACCTTTTACAGAAGATGTTGCATCATATCCAAGGTTTCAATCACCTCCAGGCTCATGGTTCAACCAGTCTGGGAAGAACTGTAGTCCACTCTGCTGGGTGAGATATAGTGGTCTACTCGCTGACTTGTCTTTTTAAGGTTTCTGGGTGCCTTTGTGCTTTCCTGTGCTTCCTCCGGTTGCTATGGGTTACCTCCAGCCAGGCAGGTAGTGCGGACCTTGTGAGCAGCTATATCTTCCAACAGCTCCATGGTCCTCTGTATCACTGTGCTCCGAAAGGTCCCACTTTTGTCGCAAATGGGCAAAAAAACTAGCAGCCTCCAGTTTCTGTTACTAGACTATGAAAGTCTAGCAACCTAGAGCCTGGAGCCCTGTTCTGTAGATGGTCCTTAGAGTGGCCTTCCGGCTCTCCTCTGACTGAACCTCTTCTCTTGTCTACTGTAGCCTTACTACCCTAGCCCCTCCCTCCAACCAGAAACTGAGACCTGCCCTTTGGGGCCTTTTCAGTTCTCAGCTTCCTGATTGAAGTTTGGGTTGTGTTGGATGATTCAGGCTTCCAGCAGAGGGCGCTCCAATTCTCCTCAGACATGGTATTACAAACAATGTTCATGAAATACCATTTGTGGCAGGCAGACTGCAGGGGCGCCACACTCCCTCAGGATCCTCTCACTGCAGTAATGCTCCCTCAGGGTCCTCTCACAACAGCAAAGCTTCCCATGTGACCTCTCACAACAGTAATGCCCCCACCCTATTATTGAGCCCCATCACATAGTAAGTGTGCACACTAAGAGTCCTTTGCACACTGACAATCACTCTAGTATGCCACTATAGTGCCTCCATACTGAAAGATGGGACCCTTAAAATAAGGAGGAAAAACATAAATAACCATCTCTTAAACTTTGTTACAGCTGCAAACACACAAGGTGATTAAAAGCTAAAGTGCAAAGCCAGTAAGGAAGGAAAAGAGAAGCAGGCCCTGTCAGCTACTCTTCCCCCTGTCCTCTACCTTACCGCGGGGGTCGGCAACCTGATAACCGTTATGGCGCCCCCACTCACCGGTGGCTCACCCAAAACTGTCCTTCACTGCCCATATAAAGACAGAAATGTGTTCACTCTGACCATTTGTTAGGGACAACTGTTTTCAAAACTGCCTGAGGGGCTACCCTGGTAATGTACCCTTAAAATAACAAAACGACTACTCAACCCCGAGCCTAGCCACCACCGTCAGAATTGTGCAGCAGGGCTGATGTATCCAACTCCTGAGATACAAGTGATACTTGACCATGTGGCACGTCTTATTGGTTAACAGGACAGTGGCTGATTTCTGAGCATATAAAAGAACATTGGGCATAGTGTCCAATACCAAAGATCAAAACCGAGTAATCTTCTGGTGTTCGTAAACACCACCACCCCTAACAACCTGGGACATATCACCTGGTGCTTATTTGGTCATTATTCATTATACCGCCCACCTATCATGATTCCCCTCTATCCAAGGACCTCATTGCAACAGTATATTCTGTATGCAGGCTTGGACTGGCCCAATGGAGAACCGGAGAACCACCGGTGGGCTGTTTGCAGTAGTTTGTCACTTACTTCCTCAACATAATTAGTAGCTTGCACAATGCAATTGATTCACTAGGTAAAGATAAAGGAATCATCTCATAATTCAGTTTTCAAACTGCCCAGTATATTATTATATAGAATCATAGGTAAATTGGGATTGTAATATTTGTATATAGTTGATCAATGGCCCCCAGAGTCAATGTCACTGGTGGGCCCCTGTCACCCCAGTCTGACACTGTCTGCATGAATAGTAGCTATTAATGTATTTATGTATTTAACATAACCTATCATTTGTTTGCAGGCTATCCTAACCCAAGAATGTCCTATGCAAACCAAGACTTATGCGACTCAGGACAGTACCCCAGATCTTCCCCTCTCTGACCACAGTAGTGATGAGGACATCAGCAGCATCCACCACAACAGGAGCAGGAGGATCCCTCACTGACACACGTCGTATACCGGAACCTACCTATTGTTACTGGTGCCGTGATTTATCAGATCCTTCATGGACTGCATCATATAATGTGTCCATCACTGAGACATCTTTATTTTTTGTAGACCCTTCTAGTCATCGCTGCCCAAGGACATACATCATGTAAAATGGGCACCAATACGGTTACTGCCTCTAACATTTCTGGGCTGGAAGTCTCGGCACTGGTTCAACACTCCTCTCCATTGCAACATGGTGTGAATCATGACAACGTCTCTCTTTATACAAATATAACAGTCCTCATGGTGGTCTTTGTCAACTGGACACTCTCTATTAATGGACCCTGTATAGCAGCTCCAGGACTGCCTCTATGGTACAGATGCCCTTGTTGCATCTGAAAGGTGGCCAGTAATATCATTGCCTGCACTCATTTACGGAACAAGTGGAGGGGTGGTATAGCTCTTTCCCAACTACAGCAACTGATTAGCTTGACCACCACTTTATTGACACCCCGCAGGGGCGAAGGACAGCTTTATTAGGTGGGATAGGATTGGACCCCTCGATTCTGGAGATAAGTGCAAGTCATGGTGGAGGGGTCAATATCCAATAAATATCATGAGCATATACCATAAATGTCTATGTTGACACAGTAGGGCCCATAAAGATTTTTACTAGGGGTCCATACAACGTGTAGGTTGCACAGAGCTACAATAAAGCCAAAATCGAAAGTTTTTTTTATATATTGACTTCGCAGTCCATTTCATGCACAATGTTGGTGAAGATGAATGTCGTCTTTGCAATACAATTTAGTTTTTTTTCTGTTAATTAATTAAAATCTCGGTATACGGCTTCAAATGTTTGTGTGGTTGTTGGTGATGAGGCTGAGATTTGTTTCTTGCCCTATGGTGAAATATAGTTGCACATGTGCTAAAACACCGGTGTACGAGCTTTGTGTCAAATTGTGTATGTGTGGTTTAAGCACTTTTTTCTATTTGCTCATCATCATGTGATTCCTGGAGCCACTTTTACCTTCTCTGGCTCAACCAAAGTTAGATCACTATAAAGTTCGTGAAGATCTATATTGGTCTAGTTGGGTTTAGGAGTGCAGCCATAAAACCGATGATAAAAAGCATTTGAAATATTTTGAATTTTTTAGGTGGATTTTGGAGAATTTCTGCTCCAAAAATTCAGAAAAGGGGCTCATTGTGACAACACCCTTGGGCTGTGCATACACAAGGGTTTTTCGAGAAGTGTTTGGAGTAGAAACTGGGCAAAAACTCTCCTAATCCTCCTCCAAATCTCAAAACTCCGAAAAGACTTTGAGCGTCTGCTTCTGTTTTGTGAACCCATTTTTCTGAGCAGCACCCAAATAACTTCAGGCTGTTGCTCTAAAGCCAGTAAACATTGGTCAAAGCCATTGTTATTTTTCCAGACCACTGACCATCTGTTGTGTATATTTGGGAAGGCTCAATGTAAATGTACAAGCTGTGTGCTGACTAGGGATGAGGGAGTAGTGAAATATTCGGATTCCAGCGAGTAGGTGCTAATATTTGCCTATTCGTTACGAGTAGTGAGTCCAATGGAAGTCAAGTGGTCCGTGGGCCTGAGGAAAAGGCTGAAATGGATGCATGATCGTTTAAAAGACAGGAGGTAAAAAGACGGCTTTTTATTGCAGGGCTCGGTTCCAGCCAGAGAGACAGAGTCAGAGAGAGAAAGCAGGGGAGGCGTAGAACAGAGTGGGAAGCGGAGGACCGGGCAAAGAGTGGAAAATCGGTTGGGGGCAGACGACCGGTCGCGGAATGGAGGATCGGATGGGGAACAAAGGATCAGACAGGGAGCAAAGGACCGGGCGGTGAGAAAAGGACCGAGCAGGGAGCAAAGGACTGGGTGGGAAGCGAAGGATCGAGCGGAGAGTGTGGCGCCCTGTGCCAGGTAAGCCACAGAACCAAGTAGTTCACTAAGGGATTTCCACATCTGGTACTCACATACACCCAACACCTTCCACTCCAGGCCTGTAGGGGGAGCACCACTGGTAGATGTTAAGCTAGATCCCCTATAAATACAGGTGCTGGGGGTGGAATTAGCCAGAGTGTGCAGTCACTAGAAGAACTGTGAAGTCGGCTCAGTGCCTAGTGAGCTAAAACTGGTTGCCGGAGCTGTGCTAGGCCCAACACCAGTGCACCTCCAGAGCCAGTGTGAGGGTCCAGAGAGTGAGGGTTGAAGGCAGAGGCGAGGAACACTACAGAGGGGGCAGAGGATCCATACCGGCTCACCCCAGGAGAACACCGATCACTGGAGACCGAGTCTGCAACAAGGAAAGAGATCAGCCCAGCAGAGAATCCAGCACACTGTGGAGGCTTAGCTTCCCGGACACCCGCAGCACCCACATTTGAGAGCCAGGGACCGCAGGAGAGAAAGTGGTAGCCCAAGAGAGAGCCCTCAGTGCAGCAACACGGGTGTGGAGAAACAGGAGGCCAGGTCTGGTTTCATGCCAGCCAGGCTTCGGGACAAGGAACAGAACAAGGAGGCCTATACCCCGCTCGGTGTGGAAATCCTGAGGTGTACACTTCAACCCGGAGAGTGTGCCTGCAAGAACATCAGTAAAAGATACAGAAAAAGACTTATTTGTGTGCATGTCCCTTCTTCAACCTGTCCCACACCACAATGACTGCGCTACCCTATTCCACCATCCTACCCTTACAGCCCCGGGGAACCCGCTCCCCCTGTAGAGAGCCACAACACCTTGCTGACGCCCATCACCCCAGAGGTCTCAGCAGTGCCGGTGCCATCACCAGACCTACAGGTGGCGTCACGACTGACAATAACTTAAATCCCTATAAGTACTCCCCTTTTCATTGTCACCCAAGGGCACAGGCTCGGGCACGGACAACCTGTGACATCCCTGCACTCGAGTACCCAGTCCCTTGTGGCCCCAGACAGGAGCAAAGGACCAGGTGGGGAGCAAAGGACTGGACGGAGAGCATGCATCAGCTGATCGTTTACAAAAGCCGGCCGGCTTATTACTGTCCGGCTTTTAAACAATCATGCATCCATTTCAGCCTTTTCCTCAGGCCCCAGACCGCTCTGTAGGGTCAAGCAGAATAGTACTTGCATTTCCCATTGACTTGCATTGTACTCACTACTCATAATGAGAAAACTCGCCGAGTAACAAGTATCCTGAATACCGTACTATTCTGCGAGTATTGGATAGTAATGAGCATACTCATCATCAGCACTGCTGAGGTAGAGACTCCTTGGCATATGCAGGGTCAGGATGTTTAAACGGTAAAACTACAAAGGATCCAAAGTATGATGTGGTTCCTATCGGCTCATCTGGAGGAAAGTCAAATAACTGAATGCTACAGAGATAATATTTGAAGGAGGTTTATTCCACATGTTTTGGACTCATCCTCACTCCTTCGTCATGAAAGCCACAAGTTTACTCCAGATGCTTTGGAGATAATATTAGAAGGTGGTATAGTTTACGCTTTTCGGAGCCATCCTCATTCCTTCGTCAGGAAAGCCACCAAGATAGTATTCAAAGATGGCTTATTGTACGAGATTAGTCACCCTCATTCCTTTCCTGAGGAAGAAGTGAGGATGACTCCAAATCAGGGGCGGACCGTCACCCCCGGGGGCCCTGGTGCAGGAGAGGACCGGGGGGGCGGGGCTACTGGCCGTCGGCGCGGCCCGGGGGGGCGGGGTTCCGCTGGCCGTCGGCGCGGCCCGGAAAGGGGGGGAGGGTGCCGCTGGGAGCCGCACTGAGCCGCAGGCGCGATGCTCTCCTGCCTGGGAGCCGCGCGGAAGTATTCTAGGAGCCGGAGGAGCAGAGGCGAGGAGGGGTGGGATCAGGCAGGGGAAGCAGGAAGCTCTCTGCTTCCCTTGCCTGACCCTCCTCTCCTCTGGCGGCGGCTTGCGGGGGTCGGCAGAGGGCCCCCCTCCAGGCTTGAAGGGGCCCCCAGCCGGTCGGGGCCCTGGTGCAGCTGCACCAGCTGCACCAGTGTAGTTCCGCCCCTCTCCAAATAACATAGAATAAATTATCTTCTAATATTATCACCAAAGCATTTGGAGTAAACTGGTGGCATTCCTGAGAAAAGAGTGAAGATCGCTCCAAAATGCGTGGAGTAAACTAGCTTCGAATACTATCTTAGTATTATGGTGGCCTTCCTGAGGAAGCAGTGAGAATGACTCCAAGAAGCGTAGCATAAACCACCTTCTAATATTATCTCCAAAGCATTTAGGGTAAACCGGTGGCTTTCCTGAAGAAGGAGTGAGGATAACTCCAAATCACATGGAATAAACCACCTTTGAATATTATCTGTAAAGCATTCATTCGTCTATTTGATTTTCCCCCAGGAGCATAGAGTGAAATCACACCGTACTTAGGAGCCTTTGTAATTCTTCCAGCCTTCTGGACTGTGGTATCTGCAGCACCTGGCTCTTATCATGGTTGTGCGAGACATAACCTCACTAGATGTCACGCCGAGGTTTGTGGGCACCAAGCGTGTGGTGCAACACAAGAGTAAATGGGATGGTATAGAAGTAAGGTCCTGACAATAGGGAAAGGGGTCACCTCCTGTTGCTCACCTGAGTCTGTACCCTTCGCTCCCTAACATCACTATATGGGTTCTTCGCCCCCCCCCACCCCTGTTGCTGTTATGAACCTAGGCCCCCCTGACCTTGAACTCACTCTAGCTAGTGAAAAAAGTGTGACGACACTACTCTTACCACTGCAATAATACAATACAAGGACAGGCAGATGGGAATAGACACATAAAGGAAAACACGACTCCTCAGCTTCTTCCAGAGACAGGCTCTCTTTGAAGTGGTCAGCATAAAAAGGGAATCTATAACTGGCATTAGATGGTAAGACACGTGACTTTTCATAGCAGAGGGGAGTGGTCGCAAAAGTACTGCACTGACAAATTCCTTGTTTAACTATTTTATTGATCAGAATCCCAAGGAATTTAAAAAAATATATCCGCACTTATTCATCAAATTTGACATAGTCCTTAAAACTGAACCTATAAGACATAAAAAGAATTTACACTTTTTCTTTTAGAGTGTAAAAAAAGTGCTAAAAAAATCAGTACTTTGTAAAAATGAAATTTTTGATTAGTACTTTCTTTTCTGTAATAATGCAGACAGCTGCTACATCTTTGCAATTTACAGTTTCTTTTAAAATGTATTGTGCGTGTAAAAATGAATACGTGTGGTGCGTCAGTAGTAGTTTGGCAGCAAAAGAGTTACTGCTCTGGCATGTTTACTTTCCTTTGGATTTAGACCTGACAATAAGCGAACAAATATTAGATTTAGGGCTGTGTGACAGATGGAGCGCTGGCAGGCAGCTCTTCATTGTCTACTTCGGCAATACATCACCTGCTGGAGCTCTACGTGACCTTGGCAGGGAAGGGTTAATGAGTGATGCTACCGATCACCTGCTGACCTTCATCAGTACCCACACACCATACGCATCAATGTCAGCGGATCCTACTGATTATAGCAGGAACAGCCACCAATGTAATCTGTATGGGGACCCCTGACCAGGGGTGTAACCACTGCAGGTGCAGAGTGTGACCACGATTAGGTCTGCGCAGGATTGGGGGTCTGCCGATGCCAGTGCCTATTTCAGCTGTAATGTACTGGTAGTGCAAAGACCCACTGGAGCCTTGCTCTGCAATACACAGCGCTGGCCAATTATAGGCCGGTTGCTGACGTCTGCATGCCAGTCACAGCCACATAGCAGTGACGTCATACGTCGCCCATAGTAGGCACACGGAAGTCAGCTGCTGGTCTCTGCGCCAGCTACAGAACAGGTCGCTGCATGAAGTGGGAGCGGGGCGAAGGTGAGAAGAATGTATTTCTTTATGCCTTTAAGAAGAGCTGCAGAACTGGGACATATATACCAGGAAGGGTCCAGGATGGGGGACCTGTATACCAGGAAGGGTTCCAGGATGAGGGACATATATATCAACAGGGACGGAACTACCGTGGTGCAGCTGGTGCAGCTGCACCAGGGCCCCGACCGGCTAGGGGCCCCTTCAAGCCTGGAGGGGGCCCCCAGCCGACCCCCGCAAGCCGCCGTCAAAGGAGAGGAGGGCCAGGCAAGGGAAGCAGAGAGCTTCCTGCTTCCCTTGCCTGATCCCGCCCCTCCCCTCCTCTGCCCCTCCAGCTCCCACAAACATCCGGCGCGGCTCTCCCAGCAGCACCGCGGCTCCCAGCAGCACCCCCCCCCCGGGCCGCGCCGATGGCCAGTAGCACCCCCCCCCCGCCCCTCACTCGCACCAGAGCCCCCCGGGGGTGACAGTCCGCCCCTGTATATCAAGATGGTAAACATTTAAAACTGGAATTGAAACAGGATGGGGACATATATATCAGGACCAGGAACATGTATACAAGGATAGGGGACATTTACGCATGGAAAAGGGCCCGGGGTCGAGGATGGGGTACATTGGTACAGGGTGGGGAACAATACTACATAATGGGTAAGGGTAAAAAATATGTCTTTATAGGATTTAGAACACTAAAAGGGCCCATATATCTGACCAACATGCATGGGTGAGCACTGCAGGTCCAAATCTTGGTTACACCACTACTCCTCTCCTCGTCTGCAAATATCAGGGAAGAGAAGGACTGGACATATGGATTTGAATATGCCGGACCATATCTGTTCTTAGAGAAGGCTACCAGACCTTTACATATTTTACCCATCATCATATCGCGTGGCATTTTACAAACATCATCATCCCTGTCCCCATTGGCGCTCACATTCCTTATCAGTTTATCTTTGGAGTGTAGGAGGAAACTGGAGAAGCTGGAGGAAACACACCCAATGTTGTCCTTTTTGGGATTAAAATCCAGGAGACCAGTACTGAAAAGCTACAATGCAAACCACTGAGTCACCCCGTAAATGATTTTCACTGGACCACTTATTTAAAGGTTATGTGATGTCCAATGATCAAATTTCAGTACCGTATATACTCGAGTATAAGCCGAGTTTTTCAGCACAAAAATTGTGCTGAAAAGTGCCCCCCTCGGCTTATACTTGAGTCAATCTGCTGCCTGAGTGGGGGGGGGGCGGTGATCGGGTGCTGTAGGAGGCGGGGGAGTCTGCAGAAGGAGCGGGCGGTCACGTGACACCGCTCATTAGTGTAATGAATATGCACTGCATATTGCACTACACTAAGTCATCTCGCCCCCTCTTCTGGCACACTGCCCCCGATCAGTATACAGAGCCCCCCTGCCGCCGCACTGATCTCACCCTCCGACGTCCTGCAGGCACCGGGCGTCCTCCGTCCGCTCTTCTTGTCTGTATGCCGGCTTCTAATAATGTGACCGGCGCAGTGATGACGTCATTACTGCTGCACCGCTCACAGCAATAGAAGCTGGCATACAGACAAGAAGAGTAGACGGAGGACGCCCGATGCCTGCAGGACGTCGGAGGCTGAGATTAGTGCAGCGGCAGGGGGGCTCTGTATACTGATGGGGGGTGGTGTGCCAGCAGGGGGGCTCTATACATGGATGGGGCCTGTATACTACTGCTGGGGGCTGTATACCACTGCTGGGGGCTGTAATACCACTGCTAGGGGCTGTAATACCACTGCTGGGGGCTGTATACCAGTTATAGCGGCGACTCTATACTAGTTATGGGCACTAAATACCAGTGATGGCCGCTATATACCGGGATGGTGGAGTATATACCAGTGATAGGGGGTTTTATAACAGTATGGCGGTCTGCTGCATTTCTTACCCTAGGGCCTAGGCTTATACTTGAGTCAATAAGTTTCCCTAATTTTGGAGGGTAGAATTAGGGCCTTGGCTTATACTTGGGTCAGCTTATACTTGAGTATATACGGTAATTCACTGTCCCTCTGCCTCCTGCTTTCGAGGGGCAGTGCGAGTCCTGATGACTGACCGTACAGACCAGCAACAAGGTTGAGCTGCTTTCCCAAATCTGATGCACCAGAGGCAAAGCTGCCTTATATAGCAGCACGGGCACTTAACACGCCAGTCTAGCAGGGTTTTTTTTCAGCGCTGGAGTGGGGCTTTTCACATAAGATTTCTTCCCTCAGTATTATACTTACCCTCCAGCGTTTTCACCTTTTAATGAAGCATTCCAGTCCTTTGGTGCCACCTTCTGCCTATAATAACAGGATCTATTTGTTTAACTTGACTGCATTTTGATTTTGTATAAGTGTACCTCCTGACCCTGTGAAATAGAGAAACCAGTGTTTATTTTTAGATGAGGGTTACATGCATTTTTTTGGGTCTGAATTGAAATTTAGTGAACACACAGGAATGTGAAACTTATGAAGTGTATGTCACATTCAGAATCTTGGGTTATAATTCTGGTGGGCATTATAGTACATGGTTGCTGTCTTGTACCCTTCGTTCAGGACATTGTTTTAAAAGCTATAGATGAGGCCACAGAGACAAGACCTGTTGCTGAACTGTACCCTATGATAGTGAAAGATCGCAAATACTATGACTAACTGTTGGATGATAACCAGAACATGAATGTGGTACCTGTATACTTTGCTTGCTTGTTGTGGCTTGTGTATATGTGTGCGTGTCCATTCGACGTAGTGACGGGCAGGCAGGTTCCAAGAATCCGATGAAGCCTTCAGCTGGAACATCCCACCTATTGCCTTAAGAGAAGGGAATTATGATAGCAGAATCTATTTATCTTGACACCATTTTGATTGTGTATGTCCACCTCTTATCACTGTGAAATGAGGGAACCAGTATTTGTTTTTCGATTAGGGTCAAGTGCATTTATTTGTCTGAAACCAAACTTAGGGAACATGTAGGAATTTCAAACTTAAGAGGTACATGTCACACTCAGATTCATAAGGCTTCACACCCAGATTCATAAGATTGGGTGTAAATAATATTAACTTTCAGCCAATAGGATATATATACACACATATGTTGCTACAATGTATGTCCAGGAAATGCCTATCTAACAGAGTGATGATGTTGAAATAAACAGAGATCCACTTTGATACATGAGTATGTCAGTGTAGTGACCCGGTTCAGATTGTGTCTGTTCCTAGTACCCCTGGACCTTGAGTAGCCATGCACACTACTGGCCCCTTTACACGCAGCTACAGGTAACAGGTTTTCCACAGGTAACTTACTGGCTGGAATTAAATCATGGAGACATGGTTCTATCTTGGTGCTGTGTACAAATGGAACTATGTCTCCATGATTTCACTGCAACCAGTAAGTTACCTGTGGAAAACCTGTTACCTGTAGCTGCGTGTAAAGGGGCCATAAAGCTCACTCCCTAGCTACTCATTTTCCAGTTATTAGTGAGTTTTAGATATGTACTTTCATTTAATTCCATTTATACTTAAAGGGAACCTGACCCCTCATAATCACCCCCAAGCCTATGAATACCTGTCCCTGCACCCCCACAAATCATTTCCAACATTCCTCTTGTGTTGGAAATGCTCCCTATAAAAGATGAAATCTAGCCTTTTATACTTACTGAAAGTGCGACTTCTGCTTCCTGAATAAGTCTCACAGGGCATTCCCTGTGTGCTCCTAAGCCTGCCTGAGCCGCTCATTATCATGCCCCGATGGGCGTGATAAGAAATCCAAGTCCTCCTCGGCCTGCTGTATGGGCGTAATAGCCGGTATGATGCAAACAGCGTCATATCCGGGCAGGATGCTGTACCGCCGACCTCACCATGTGCATTGCGCATGCGCGGGTTTTGCTTTACGACCGGGAGCGCCGTAAAGCAAAAGCCGCGCATGCACAATGAGTACGACGTCACCATGACCGGATGTGACGCAAATAGCGTCACACCGGCTATTACGCCCATACAGCAGGGCGAGGAGAACTTGGATTTCTTATCACGCTCATCGGGGCATGATAATAAGCGGCTCAGGCAGGCTTAGGAGCACACAGGGAACGCCCTGTGAGACTTATTCAGGGAGCATAAGTCGCACTTTCAGTTGTCTAATCGGAGACTGCGGCGTGCGGGGTTTCTTCCATGTGTCTCCTGTCCAGAGTGATTACCTGGCTATTTAGCTGGCTCCAGGGGTGTTACTACAACAGGTACAGGGGTTGCAATCGCACCTGGGCCCTGGAGCCTAGGGTGCCGCAAACGCTCCTTTATCCTATAGAAAAAGACCATTGCTATTAAAGATTTGCAATAATTGGGGTTCCCATTAAGAGTTTTTGCCTTGGGGCCCATGAGCTTGAAGTTACACCACTGGCTGACTCCCTGCCTCCAATTACTGCAAGATGTAGCTTTAAGCTTGGTGGTGTCTGTGTTCTTTGTGTTTCTGTGTACAGTCTCGGATCTAGTGCTACCAGACTTTTGACCTTGATTTTGACTATCTGTTTGTCTAGCCCCTTTGATCTTGATTTTGACTATCCGTTTGTCTAGCCCCTTTGATCTTGATTTTGACTCCCTCTCTCTCCCTGCATCTTCCTTCCCCCATCTCCTCTATTCTGTCCTTCCCCGCTATTCTATTCTGTCCCCCCGCTCCTCTATCCTGATCTAATCCCTATCCTGTCCCCTGTTCTCTTCCCTGTGTGTTAAAAAAGAAAAACTCCTCCCGGAGGGTACATCACCTTTCACCGGCTCCCAGGATGCGACACCATCGGGGCAGAAGGGCCTGTGGTGATGTCAGAGAGCCAGTCAGCTGACGTGTCATGTGACCGGCTCTCTGACATCATCACAGGTCCTTCAGCCCCTATGGTGTCGCATCTCGGGAGACGGTGACAGGTGATGTATCCTCCGGGAGTTTTTTTTTTTGAACACACAGGGAAGAGAACAGGGGACAGGATAGGGATTAGATCAGGATAGAGGAGCGGGGGGACAGAATAGAATAGCAGGGGAGGAGGCAGGAGCAGGGAGAGACAGGGGATGCAGGATCCACACGGATCCTGCATAGAATCGGATCGGATGGCTATTTGTCATCTGATTGCAGGGATCCGTGCCTGTCCGTGGGATCGGCCCATGACTGTATGTGAAAGGATTGGTTCTCATTTTGGATCCATCTCTATTTTACACTATGGAGTACATAAAAATAAACTGGCGAAGTGGAAAAGTGGAACCATAGACACCCGATCAGACCACTTTCATATCCGTGTATGCCCTAGAAAGGTGACAGCAGGAATCTGATGGGCAGCTGCTCCCTTTCTTTGCTGTAACCCAAATACTAGACCTGTTGTATTCTACAATATACACAGAAAACTGGCTGAAATCTTGGAATTTTTTTTTTTTTCTGTATTTAATTAAAGATACCTGTTTCTGATATAATGGTGTCATGGCTCTTTAGTCACAGGCTAAAATCACCTGTCTAAGGCTACTTTCACACTACGATTTTGAAGGGAGCCGATGCTGTCTGATAAATTCGGACAGCATCGGCTCCCTTCTGATGCCTGGAATCGGATGCCAAATAGGCAAAAAATATATATGCTCACCTCTCCCCGAGCCCCCGCCATCTTCCTGCAGGCTCCCGGTGGCTCCCGATGTCTGCAGAGCCACTGGGAGCCGGCGAGGGCTCGGGGAGAGGTGAGCATAAACTTTTTTTATTTTTTTAACCCCTGCCTTCCAGTTTGCAGATTTTTACTGTACTGAGCATGTTCAGTACAGTAAAATCGAGTCCGAGGAGACATCAGATGTTTCCTCGGACCCCGCTCCATAGGGCCCCATGATAAATTGATCGGACCAAATCGGATGTGCACTAAATGCCATCCGATTTGGTCCGATCCGATTGTGTCCGATTTTATTTTCGGTGCAAAAATCGGAGCATGCTCTGATTTTTGCACCGATAAAAAAATCAGACAGAATCGGATCGGACCAAATTGGATGGCATTTAGTGCACATTCGATTCGGTCCGATGCCCATAGGGCTGCATGGGGCCCAAAATCGGTCCGATGCTGTCCGATTTTTATCGGACAGCATCGGATTTAAAAAATCCGTAGTGTGAAGCCAGCCCAATATTGGTTGGACCTCACTTCCCCTCAAAATGTCTCTCATGAGCCGAGGCATGGACATCTTTGAAGGTGTCCTATAGTAACTTGTGCCAACACAATGTATGTGGGGGTGTAACTAAAGTCCTATGGGCCCCAGGGAATGTTTTGGGACAGTCCACCCCATCAGCTTGTTACTTTGATGCACATGTCACAATGGCATTGCTGGAGTCTATAAAGCTATGTCTCATTCCCCCCTTTAAAAAAAATGTAAGTACAGATATATTGATATACCGTATATACTCGTGTATAAGCCGACCCGTGTATAAGCCGACCCCCCTACTTTTGCCCCCAAAAACTGGGAAAACTTATTGACTCGCGTATAAGCCGAGGGTGGACTCCAGCACAGGTATACAACCCCCAGCAGTAAGGTATACAGGCCCCCCCAGTGGTATACAGCAGGCCCCCAGGCATATAAGCAGGCCCCCAGGGGTATAAGCAGGCCCCCAGGGTATTCAGCAGGCCGCAGGGGTATCAGCAGGCCCCAGGGGTATCAACAGGCCCCCAGGGGTATACAGCAGGCCCCCGGGGGTATCAGCAGGCCCCCGGGGGTATCAGCAGGCCCCCAGGCGTATAAGCAGGCCCCCAGGGGTATTCAGCAGGCCCCAGGGGTATACAGCAGACCCCCATGGGTATACAGCAGGCCCCATGGGTATCAGCAGGCCCCCAGGGGTATACAGCAGGCCCCCAGGGGTATAAGCAGGCCCCCAGGGGTATTCAGCAGGCCCCAGGGGTATCAGCAGGCCCCAGGGGTATCAACAGGCCCCCAGGGGTATCAACAGGCCCCCAGGGGTATACAGCAGGCCCCCATGGGTATACAGCAGGCCCCCAGGGGTATCAGCAGGCCCCCAGGGGTATACAGCAGGCCCCCAGGGGTATTCAGCAGGCCCCAGGGGTATCAGCAGGCCCCAGGGGTATCAACAGGCCCCCAGGGGTATCAACAGGCCCCCAGGGGTATACAGCAGGCCCCCATGGGTATACAGCAGGCCCCCAGGGGTATCAGCAGGCCCCCAGGGGTATACAGCAGGCCCCCAGGGGTATTCAGCAGGCCCCAGGGGTATCAGCAGGCCCCCGGGGGTATCAGCAGGCCCCCGGGGGTTTATACAGCAGGCCCCCGGGGGTTTATACAGCAGGCCCCCGGGGGTTTATACAGCAGGCCCCCGGGGGTTTATACAGCGCCCCCGGCAGTGGTATACAGCCCCCCCGCCTAGTACCAGGCCCCCATGCTGCGGATACAGTAGTTCATACATTACCATCTCCTGCAGCGCGCGCTTCCTCCATCTCCCGCCCGGCTTGTTGCTGTAGTGTCATGTGACGCGCCAGTCACATGACACTACAGGAAGATGCCGGCTGGGACTGGAGGAGCCGCGCGCTGCAGGGAGAGATGGTAATGTATGAACTACTGTATCCGCAGCATGGGGGCCCGGTACTAGGCGGGGGGGGGCTGTATACCACTGCCGGGGGCCGCCAGGGGCTGTGTGGGGCAATATGCACTGCATCCCCTTGCCGGGGATGGACAGGGGGATGCGTGCATATTAATGAGCCGGGCCCACGTGACCGCGCGGTGTCACTGTAGCCCCCTCCTGCCTCCTCCTGCCCCCAGTCAGAGCCCCCGTCCCCGTCACACACATGTATATACTCGTGTATAAGCCGAGGGGGGACTTTTCAGCCCAATTTTTGGGCTGAAAAAGTCGGCTTATACACGAGTATATACGGTATCTATCAATATATAAAATCAATTAATCAGAGCTGTAAAGTGCGAAACAGAAAAAAGGTCCTAACACCAAAATTACGTTATTTTGGTTGCTGCAACATTGCAATAAAATGCAATAACTGGCAATCAAGACATCGCATTCACCCAAAAATGGTATCATTACAAATGTCAGCTCAAGATGCAAAAAATAAGCCATCACACCGCCCCAGATCATGAAAAATGAGGACGATAAGGGCCGCAGAACATGGCGCAAAAAATGCAATTCTTCAATTCTTTTTTTTTTCAAGCTTCTGAATTTTTTTTCACCACCCAGATAACAATAAAAGTAACATGTTTGGTGTCTACAAACTCATAAAGACCCGAGGCATCATACCAACACGTCAGTGTTACCATATAGTAACGACTTGAGGCATCGTACCGACACGTCAGTGTTACCATAATGTACTGACCCGAGGCATCATACCGACACGTCAGTGTTACCATATAGTAACGACCTGAGCCATCATACCGACACGTCAGTGTTACCATATAGTAACGACTCAAGGCATCATACCGACGCGTCAGTGTTACCATATAGTAACGACTCGAGGCATCATACCGACACGTCAGTGTTACCATATAGTAACGACCCCAGACATCATACCGACACGTCAGTTTTACCATATAGTACTGACCCGAGGCATCATACTATCACGTCAGTTTTACCATATAGTGAACATGGTGAATAAAGAACAAACATGTAATTGCACTTTTTTTCAATTTCACTGCACTTGTAATTTTTTTCCCATTTTCCTGTATATTATTTGATAAAATAAATGATTCCATCCAAAAGTACAACTCGTCCCACAAAAAACAAGCCTCATATTTCTATATTGATGGAAAAATATAAAACGTTATGGCTCTTGAAAGAAGGGGAGTAAAAAATGAAAAATCGCCAGGTGGTGATGGGGTTAAATAAATATTTGAGGGGGCGTGGCTTGCTGATGCAGGGATAAGTCGCACGCGGGTGCTGCTCCGCTTCTAGACTCCCCAGTAAGCTGCCTTTAACATCTCACCGCTGAGATTTTAACTTATGGGCAAAGCCAGGAAGACCCAGGGAGGCTCCGGATCCGCAGTCACCGGCTCCAGCGGTAATATCGACCGCTTTTTGCAATCCTCGGTGCCTGTTCCCCAAGGGCTCAGCGCAGCTAAGATGGCGGCGCCCTCACCACAGCCTGGCGCAGGAGTGTGGGAAAGAGGAGAGCGGGGAAACAGATATAGTGCTTTGCAGCAGGAGAGCGAGGAGGACAAGGATGGACAGAGCGATATGGCTAACCTGCCTACCCCAGAGCTAAGTAATCTCTTAAGAATGCTCCCAACTAAAAGAGACTTGGACAGACTAGCTAGCGGGCTGGAGGGCTCTTACAGGAGGGAACTGCAGACTCTAAAGACAGAGTTTACAGTTAGAGTGGAGGACGTGGAGTCCATCCAGGGCAGCCTTCTGGATGAGATGCAGGCACACAGGGAAATGTTAAGCTACATTCCACCATGCTGGAGGACATTCTCTATAGTCAGAAAGATATGGAGAACAGGAATAGGAGAAATAACATCCGTATTAGAGGTCTACCAGAGACAGTGATGGCAGCAGGGACGTCGCTATGCATTAAGAATCGGGGCTGCAGCCCCGATTCTTACGCATAGAGCCCCGAATCTCGCCGGCGGTCAGGGCAGAGGATACCATCTTTCCCCGATATTGAGACCCCCCCGAAAGTAAGACCGCCTAGGGGAAGGCTCTGGGGAATATAAGGCCGCCGCACCGCCTCCTGGTACCTGTCCCCCGGTGTGTCCAGGCTCCTCCACTGTGTCCTGCAGGTGCAGCCGCGCTGGAGCAGATGGGGTTAATCACAGCATAACAT
The DNA here is from genome assembly GCA_033576535.1 of Allobates femoralis. Lineage (NCBI taxonomy): Eukaryota > Metazoa > Chordata > Amphibia > Anura > Aromobatidae > Allobates > Allobates femoralis. The sequence continues at coordinate 39,919,072 of JARQOC010000004.1, read as the reverse complement.
GCTGTGTGCCCCTGCTCATCTCTGCCCAGCCTGACGTCAATGCAACCTGGCTCGAGCTCTGATTGGCTCCTAGGAAGCAGCAGGCGCGGCCAGATGACGTTGTGAGCTCTGATTGGCTTATCATCTTGCCGCGCCTGCTGGTTCCTGGGAGCCAATCAGAGCTCGAGCTTGGCTGTTGTGATATCAGGCTGGGCAGAGATGAGCAGGGGCACACAGCAAGTTAGGCTGTGATTAACCCCATCTACTCCAGCGCGGCTGCAACTGGGGGATACAGAGGACACTAGAGGAGCCTGGACACACCAAAGGACAGCGGGGAGCCACAGCGAAGGCCAGGGGAGCCGGTAAAAAGCGGTGTGTATGTGTGTATATGTGTGTGTATATGAATATGTGTGTATGTATATGTGTATATGTATGTGTGTGTATGTGTATATGTGTGTATATGTATGTGTATGTATGTGTATGTGTGTTTATGTATATGTGTGTATATGTCTGTATGTGTGTGTGTGTGTGTATATATATGTGTGTGTGTGTATATATATGTGTGTATGTGTGTACATGTATGTGTATATGTGTGTATATGTATGTGTATGTATATGTATGTATATGTGTGTGTGTATGTGTGTGTGGATGGGAGGCTGCAGTGGCTGGGGCTGCCAGTATAAACCCCCCCCCCCCCCGAAAATAAGACTTTTGGCGCCCAAAAAAATATAAGACACGGTTTTATTTTCGGGGAAACACGGTAGCTGAAAAAAAAAACTGCGGAAATACGCCCTAAAACCGGGACATTCGCATGCACAACCCCTGGCAGCAGTTCCCACCCCCCTCCCCCCGGGTCACGTCGCGCGTACAGTGGGAGAGAAGAAGAGAGGAGCTGCTGCAGCCTGCCGCCTCCTGACTGAGCCGTCCGGTCCGCCCAATAAAGTAACCTACACACACAGGCGGGCGGGCGGGGGGGGGGGGGGTTTGTGCCTGTCCCCTGGGAGTCAGGAGAGAGTTATGAGGTGTGTATATATATGTACACATCAGGCGCAGGCACACACTATGAGGTATTATACCTCATAGTGTGTGCCTGCCTGGTGTATACATATATCTACCTCATAGTGTGTGTGCCTGCCTGATGTATACATATATATATACCTCATAGTGTGTGTGCCTGCCTGATGTATACATATATATAAATTGGTGGTGGCGGATGTGATGGGGGGGGGAGCCAAAATAAATCCTTGGGCCCGATGCATTAAAACTGTTAAATAACCAGTGACACTCTACATATATAATATTACCGTATATACTCGTGTATAAGCCGAGTTTTTCAGCCCAAAATTTGGGCTGAAAAGTCCCCCCCTCGGCTTATACACGGGTCTATACGGTAGACCCGTGTGGTGGGGGCTGTGGAGGCTGGAGGAGGCGGGGGGAGTCTGCTGTATGAGCGGCCCCATCACGTGGGGCCGCTCATTATATATGCACTGCTTCCCCCTGTCAATCAGCACAGGGGGAAGCAGTTCATATATTCCCCCCAAAAGCTGGCACTCACCCCCCCTTGTAAGGCCCCCCCCATCGCTGCTTATACATTACCATTCCGGTGTTCTGATCGGCGCCGCTCCTCGGTGCTTCTTCATGCTCCGTCCGCGCTGGCTGCATCCGGGATCTCCGGCTGTCGCAGCGATATGACGTCATCGCGCGACGGCCGGAGAATGGAGATCCCGGATGCAGTCAGCGAGGACGGAGCATGAAGAAGCAGCGAGGAGCGGCGCGGATCAGAACACCGGAATGGTAATGTATAAGCAGGGGGGGGGAAGCCTTACAAGGGGGCCGAGTGCCAGCATTTGGGGGCTGTTGGTACCCCCAGGGGGCTGCTGGGTACCCCCTGGGGGCTGCTTGGTACCCCCAGGGGGCTGTTGGTACCCCCAGGGGGCTGCTGGGTACCCCCTGGGGGCTGTTAGTACCCCTGGGGGCTGTTAGTACCCCCAGGGGGCTGCTGGGTACCCCCTGGGGCTGTTGGTACCCCAGGGGGCTGTTGGTACCCCCAGGGGGCTGTTGGGTACCCCAGGGGGCTGTTGGTACCCCCAGGGGCTGCTGGGTACCCCCAGGGGGCTGCTGGGTACCCCCTGGGGGCTGTTGGTACTCCAGGGGGCTGTTGGTACCCCCAGGGGGCTGCTGGGTACCCCCTGGGGGCTGTTGGGTACCCCCAGGGGGCTGCTGGGTACCCCCTGGGGGCTGTTGGTACCCCCAGGGGGCTGTTGGTACCCCCAGGGGGCTGCTGGGTACCCCCTGGGGGCCGCTGGGTACCCCCTGGGGGCCGCTGTATAACCCCTGGGGGGTGCTGTATAACCCCTGGGGGGTGCTGTATAACCCCTGGGGGCTGCTGTATATACTGCTGAGGCCTGTATACCACTGGGGCTGCTGTATATACCACTGGGGCTGCTGTATATACCACTGGGCTGCTGTATATACCACTGGGGCTTCTGTATATACCACTGGGGCTGCTGTATATACTGGTGGGGTCTGTATATACCACTGAGGAGGCTGCTGTATACCACTGGGGTTGCTGTATATACTACTGGGGCTGCCTGTATACTACCACTGGGGCTGCATATACTACTGGGGCTGCCTGTATACTACCACTGGGGCTGTATATACTACTGGGGCTGCTGCTGTATACAGCACTGGGGCTGCTGCTGTATACGACCACTGGGGCTGCTGTATACTACCACTGGGGAGGCCTGTATACCACTGGGGGGGGCCTGTATACCACACTGCTGGGGGCTGTATACCTCTGCTGAGGTCCACCCTCGGCTTATACACGAGTCAATAGGTTTTTCCAGATTTTTGGGGCAAAAGTAGGGGGGTCGGCTTATACACGGGTCGGCTTATACACGAGTATATACGGTAAGTACATTTTAATTGGGTTTTATTTAAATTTATTCCGAAAAATGCAGCTCAGTGGGCCCGAGCCCCGGATGTTTTTTGACCCTAGCAACGCCCCTGGATGGCAGTTGAGCTGAGGCAAACGGTCCAAGACCTCTTTAACATCATCTTGGGTGAACCCTAGGACTCAGTCAACGAGAAGGGGAAGGGGGGCAGGATGGGAGGAGGGCAGGATGGTGGCGAGCAGGGCAGAATGGTGGCAGGGGGCAGGATGGTGGCAGGGGCAGGATGGAGCCGGCGGGGCATGATGGAGCGAGCGGGGCAGGATGGTGGCAGGGGGCAGGATGGAGTGAGCGGGGCAGAATGGAGCTGGTGGAGCAGGATGGTGGCGAGCGGAGCAGGATGGTGGCGAGCGGAGCAGGATGGAGCCGGCGGAGCAGGATGGAGCCGGCGGGGCAGGATGGAGCAAGCGGGGCCGGAGGGAGCGAACGGGCAGGATGGAGTCAGAGGAGCTGGATAGAGTCGGAGGAGCAGGATGGAGCCGGAGGAGCAGGATGGTGGCGGGGGGCAGGATGGAGCGAGCGGGGCAGGATGGAGCAAGCGGGGCAGGATGGAGCGAGCGGGGCAGGATGGAGCAGGCAGGGCAGGATGGAACAGGCGGTGCAGGATGGAGTGGGCTGTGCAAGATGGTGGCGGGGGGGCAGGATGGGGGCGGGGGACAGGATGGTGGCGGGGACGGGGCAGGATGGTGGCGGGGGGGCAGGATGGTGGCGAGCGGGGCAGGATGGTGGCGGGGGGGGGGCAGTGGTGGCGGGGGGGCAGGATGGTGGCGAGCGGGGCAGGATGGAGCCGGCGGAGCAGCATGGAGCCAGTGGGGGGGGGACAGGATAGATGCGGGGGGGGGGCAGGATGGAGCTGGCGGGGGGGGCAGAGTGGTGCCGGGGGGGGAACAGAATGGTGCCGGCGGGGGAGGGGCAGGATGGTGACGGCGGGGGGGGGGGGGGCTGGATGTGAGGATACTCACCCATCCGCCGGCTTGTCACACCTCCGTCTTGTAGCTCCCAAGACAGGACCTGTCGTTGCCTGGGAAACCGATCAGCTGATCGTTTTCCCAGGCAACGACAGGTCCTCAAGCCCTTTAGGACCTAGAAGACGGATGTGGAGCGAGCCCGAATACGGTTGAGTATCCTCAATGAGGATTTTTTAATTTTTATTATCAGCGTGGAGGAGCGGGACACCGAGAGGAGGAGCGGGGACACCGGGAGGAGCATCCGGGACACCGGGAGGAGGAGCGGGGACACCGGGGAGGAGGTGTCCCTGCTCCAGTTTATTATGTGAGGAGTTATGTATTATGTGAGGGGTTATGTATTATGTGAGGGGTTATTATGTGAGGGGTTATGTATTATGTGAGGGGTTATGTATTATGTGAGGGGTTATTATGTGAGGGGTAATGTATTATGTGAGGGGTTATGTATAATGTGAGGGGTTATGTATAATGTGAGGGGTTATGTATTATGTGAGGGGTTATGTATTATGGGAGGGGTTATGTATTATGTGAGGGGTTATTATGTGAGTGGTTATGTATTATGTGAGGGGTTATGTATCATGTGAGGGGTTATGTAATGGTGTGAGGGGTTATGTATTATGTGAGGGGTTATGTAATGTAGTGAGGGGTTATGTATCATGTGAGGGGTTATGTAATGTTGTGAGGGGTTATGTATTATGTGAGGGGTTATGTATTATGTGAGGGGTTATGTATTATGTGAGGGGTTATGTAATGTTGTGAGGGGTTATGTATTATGTGAGGGGTTATGTATTATGTGAGGGGTTATGTATTATGTGAGGGTTATTTATTATGTGAGGGGTTATTATGTGAGGGGTTATGTATCATGTGAGGGGTTATGTATTATGTGAGGGGTTATGTATTATGTGAGGGGTTATGTATTATGTGAGGGGTTATGTATCATGTGAGGGGTTATGTATTATGTGAGGGGTTATGTATCATGTGAGGGGTTATGTATTATGTGAGGGGTTATGTATTATGTGAGGGGTTATGTATTATGTGAGGGGTTATGTATCATGTGAGGGGTTATGTATCATGTGAGGGGTTATGTATCATGTGAGGGGTTATGTATTATGTGAGGGGTTATGTATTATGGGAGGGTTATGTATCATGTGAGGGGTTATGTATCATGTGAGGGGTCATGTATTATGGGAGGGGTTATGTATTATGGGAGGGGTTATGTATTATGGGAGGGGTTATGTATCATGTGAGGGGTTATGTATCATGTGAGGGGTTATGTATTATGTGAGGGGTTATGTATTATGTGAGGGGTTATGTATTATGTGAGGGGTTATGTATTATGTGAGGGGTTATGTATTATGTGAGGGGTTATGTATTATGTGAGGAGTTATGTATTATGTGAGGGGTTATGTATTATGTGAGGAGTTATGTATCATGTGAGGGGTTATGTATTATGTGAGGGGTTATGTATTATGTGAGGGGTTATGTATTAATGTGAGGGGTTATGTATTATGTGAGGGGTTATTATTGAGGGGTAATGTATAATGTGAGGGGTTATGTATAATGTGAGGGGTTATGTATTATGTGAGGGGTTATGTATTATGGGAGGGTTATGTATTATGTGAGGGGTTATTATGTGAGTGGTTATGTATTATGTGAGGGGTTATGTATTATGTGAGGGGTTATGTATCATGTGAGGGGTTATGTAATGGTGTGAGGGGTTATGTATCATGTGAGGGGTTATGTAATGTTGTGAGGGTTATGTATTATGTGAGGGGTTATGTATCATGTGAGGGGTTATGTATTATGTGAGGGGTTATGTATTATGTGAGTGGTTATGTATTATGTGAGGGTTTATTATGTGAGTGGTTATGTATTATGTGAGGGATTATGTATTATGTGAGGGGTTATGTATTATGTGAGGGGTTATGTATTATGTGAGGGGTTATGTATCATGTGAGGGGTTATGTATTATGTGAGGGGTTATGTATTATGTGAGGGTTATGTATCATGTGAGGGGTTATGTAATGTTGTGAGGGGTTATGTAATATGTGAGGGGTTATGTATCATGTGAGGGGTTATGTATTATGTGAGGGGTTATGTATTATGTGAGGGGTTATGTATTATGTGAGGGTTATGTATTATGTGAGGGGTTATGTATTATGTGAGGGGTTATGTATTATGTGAGGGGTTATGTATAATGTGAGGGGTTATGTATTATGTGAGGGGTTATGTATTATGGGAGGGGTTATGTATTATGTGAGGGGTTATTATGTGAGTGGTTATGTATTATGTGAGGGATTATGTATTATGTGAGGGGTTATGTATCATGTGAGGGGTTATGTAATGGTTGTGAGGGGTTATGTATCATGTGAGGGGTTATGTAATGTTGTGAGGGGTTATGTATTATGTGAGGGGTTATGTATTATGGGAGGGGTTATGTATTATGGGAGGGGTTATGTATTATGTGAGGGGTTATGTAATGTTGTGAGGGGTTATGTATTATGTGAGGGGTTATGTATTATGGGAGGGGTTATGTATTATGTGAGGGGTTATGTATTATGTGAGGGGTTATGTATTATGTGAGGGGTTATGTATTATGGGAGGGGTTATGTATTATGGAGGGGGTTATGTATTATGGGAGGGGTTATGTAATGTTGTGAGGGGTTATGTATTATGTGAGGGGTTATGTATTATGTGAGGGGTTATGCAGACCTCCCAAGTGTCCCGGATTTGGCGGGACAGTCCCGGTTCAGTCCGGGCTTCCCGCTGTCCCGTGCGGGACTAGAAGTGTCCCGGTGTCTGGCACTTCACTGATTGCTGCACGGCCCCTCTAGCTGCCGGCCACGCCCCCTCCGGCTGCCGGTCACGCCCCTCACAGCAGCACATTGGGAGGACTGAGCACCCAATCACAGTGCAGAGAGTGAGTCGTGTGACCTCTCTCCTGCCCTGTGTGTAGAGGGGACAGAACTCAGTCATCCAATCCCGGCTCAGCGCGGCCTCTGTGAAGTTCCCCAGCAATGGAGGAAGCATCAGCACAGCAGCAGCCGGGACACAGAGGGCTCTGCCTCCACACTGGAGCCTGGATCACTGACTGCCTGTGACTGGGAGGAACTGACAGGAGCACAGCACACAGGTATCAAAGACATGGGAGCACAGGCTGAGGATAACACAAGGGGTGATGATAACAGAGAACACAGAGGAGTGTGGTGACAGGCTCCGTACACCTCATAAATGCATGGCTCTGCTCCGTACACCTCATAAATGCACGGCTCTGCTCCGTACACCTCATAAATGCACGGCTCTGCTCCGTACACCTCATAAATGCACGGCTCTGCTCCGTACACCTCATAAATGCACGGCTCTGCTCCGTACACCTCATAAATGCACGGCTCTGCTCCGTACACCTCATAAATGCACGGCTCTGCTCCGTACACCTCATAAATGCACGGCTCTGCTCCGTACACCTCATAAATGCACGGCTCTGCTCTGTACACCTCATAAATGCACGGCTCTGCTCCGTACACCTCATAAATGCACGGCTCTGCTCCGTACACCTCATAAATGCACGGCTCTGCTCCGTACACCTCATACAGGCACGGCTCCGCTCCGTACACCTCATAAATGCACGGCTCTGCTCCGTACACCTCATAAATGCACGGCTCTGCTCCGTACACCTCATAAATGCACGGCTCTGCTCCGTACACCTCATACAGGCACGGCTCCGCTCTGTACACCTCATAAATGCACGGCTCTGCTCCGTACACCTCATAAATGCACGGCTCTGCTCCGTACACCTCATAAATGCACGGCTCTGCTCTGTACACCTCATAAATGCACGGCTCTGCTCTGTACACCTCATAAATGCACGGCTCTGCTCTGTACACCTCATAAATGCACGGCTCTGCTCTGTACACCTCATAAATGCACGGCTCTGCTCCGTACACCTCATAAATGCACGGCTCTGCTCCGTACACCTCATACAGGCACGGCTCCGCTCTGTACACCTCATAAATGCACGGCTCTGCTCCGTACACCTCATAAATGCACGGCTCTGCTCCGTACACCTCATAAATGCACGGCTCTGCTCTGTACACCTCATAAATGCACGGCTCTGCTCTGTACACCTCATAAATGCACGGCTCTGCTCTGTACACCTCATAAATGCACGGCTCTGCTCCGTACACCTCATAAATGCACGGCTCTGCTCCGTACACCTCATAAATGCACGGCTCTGCTCCGTACACCCCATAAATGCACGGCTCCGCTCTGTACACCTCATAAATGCACGGCTCTGCTCCGTACACCTCATAAATGCACGGCTCTGCTCTGTACACCTCATAAATGCACTGCTCTGCTCTGTACACCTCATAAATGCACGGCTCTGCTCTGTACACCTCATAAATGCACGGCTCCGCTCCTTACACCTCATAAATGCACGGCTCCGCTCCGTACACCTTATAAAGGCACGGCTACGCTCCGTACACCTCATAAATGCACGGCTCCGCTCCGTACACCTCATAAATGCACGGCTCCGCTCCGTACACCTCATAAATGCACGGCTCCGCTCTGTACACCTCATAAATGCACGGCTCCGCTACGTACACCTCATAAAGGCACGGCTCCGCTCCGTACACCTCATAAATGCACGGCTCTGCTCCGTACACCTCATAAATGCACGGCTCCGCTCCGTACACCTCATAAAGGCACGGCTCCTCTCCGTACACCTCATAAAGGCACGGCTCCTCTCCGTACGGCTCTGCTCCGTACACCTCATACAGGCACAGCTCTGCTCCGTACACCACATACAGGCACAGCTCCGCTCCATACACCTCATAAAGGCACGGCTCCGCTCCGTACACCTCATAAAGGCACGGCTCTGCTCCGTACACCTCATAAAGGCATGGCTCCGCTCCGTACACCATATACAGACACAGCTCTGCTCCGTACACCTCATAAATGCACAGCTCTGCTCCGTACACCTCATGCAGGTGCGGCTCCGCTCCGTACACCTCATTCAGGCACGGCTCCGCTCCGTACACCTCATACAGATGCGGCTCCGCTACGTGCACCTGATGCAGGCGCAGCTCCGCTCCGTACACAGACACAGCTCCGCTCCGTAAACCTCATACAGGCACGGCTCCGCTCTGTACACCTCATACAGGTGCAGCTCCTCACCGTGCACTGATGCAGGCACGTACACACGCGGCTCCGCTCCATAAACCTCGTGGAGACACAGCTCCACTCCTTAATCCCACACCTTAGCTCTGTACATTTAGTACAATATCGGCTCTGCTACATCCACACTGTAAAGCCCTCCTGACATAACCTTCACCTTATCCTGCACCATAACAACCAGCACAGCAGAGTCCTGCATACACTGAGGAGCTGATAATGTGACCCCTGACTCCTCCCCTCCATGTGACATCTTCACAGGTCCTGTCAGTACAGAGCAGCCGTGGATGTAGTGTGCAGCTCTGTCTGCTGGTGGAGAACAATGCAGGGGGGCGTAACAGGCGGCTGGCGGGGAGACCCGTCCTTGGCCACTGCAGCAGGAGGTCCAGCGGCGCCCCCCTGCCTGCTGCGTCGGGGCAAATGCCCCACCAGTTTCCCCTAGATATGACCCTGGAGAACGAGACACTGGATGAAGAACTAAAACCAGTGACCAGTATGGCAGGAAATGAGAAGCTGATAACAGAGAGCAGGAGTAAGGCTTCACCCGTGGCGTATTTACTGCATCTACGCACTGCTATTTTGTGCTGCTGTAAAAGCAGTGAAACGCAACACTGGATAAGCAATCCAGCAAAAGCTATGGCTTTCACACGTTGCATATTTTTGCTCTTTGATGTGCGCACGCTTTCACTGCAAAGCACACATGCAAAAAGAACGACCATGTCAATTCTTTGCACTTTTTTCAGCGCACTTTTCCCATGGGTCGCATTATAAAATGGGCTCAGGAAAAGCGCGCTGGGAAAAGCGCACTGTGTGAATGCAGTTGTGTTTTTTTGTGCAAAAAAGCGCCACTGCAAAAAAAAGTGGTAAATACGCTACGTGTTAAAGAAAATAGAGAAAGAGGCTGAGCCGGGTACAAGAGTTATATGTCTGACAGTTGCTCACTGTGATCCTGATTTACCATCTCTCCTGCCTTGATTGATATGACTGACATCTCCTCTGTCCTCCACAGTCTGTTCATCCCTCGCACCTGCACAAGAGGGAGCAGGAGCTGCGCAGGGGCCACAGACTAGTGAACGCAGGAGATGTCGGTCCTGGCAGGAGACGTCGGCCCCGGCAGGAGACATCGGCCGCGTCGGCCACGGCAGGAGATGTCGGCCGCGTCGGTCCCGGCAGGAGATGGCAGTCCCGGCAGGAGATGGCGGACCCGGCAGGAGATGTCGGCCGCGTCGGTCCCGGCAGGAGATGTAGGTCCCGGCAGGAGACGTCGGCCACGTCGGTCCCGGCAGGAGATGGCGGTCCCGGCAGGAGATGGCGGACCCGGCAGGAGATGTCGGCCGCGTCGGTCCCGGCAGGAGATGTAGGTCCCGGCAGGAGACGTCGGCCACATCGGTCCCGGCAGGAGATGTCGGCTGCGTCGGTATTGTGTGAGGTCTGAGGATGTGATGGGTTCCCATGACAGCCAGGGGTCTGCTGAAGACCTCCATACCTATCGTGACGGTTCTTGTGTGAGGGCCAGCGTTTATGTGGTGTTCATAGAAGAACATGATTTTCACTCTACATAGCGGCTGTAGCACTGCTGCATTCTGGAGAAGCGATAAGATACAGCTTCAGCTCCCCTAAGGAGACTATTAAGGTACCGTCACACTTGGAGATATCGCCGGCGATTCCACAGGCGACGCTAAGGCGTGGCCTGTCGCCGGCGACATCGCCAATGCGTCGCCTAATGTAAATGGGCGATGGCGACACGTCTGAGTGCTCTGATGTGAAACCAGGCGACCATTCCTGGGTGATGTGCGCTGATCGCCCTGTGTAACATCTCATGAGCGATGTGAAAGGCGACAGCACACATCACCAAAACTATTCAGTAGGCGTTTCAGGGCGTAGTTACTATCTCCGGCGGTCGCGTGGATTGGTGGCAGCTCCAGCGTTACGATTGGTAGTCTTGTTCCTCGGCGTCCTATTTGATGATGTGTGCGTCCCACATTAATGTAGTCTTCCTTTCCATGGTGCTGAAAGGTGTATTAGGCCCCTTTGACATCTGCGTTTTATGCTGATGGTGGCAGTTGCAGTTAAAAAAACCGCAACTGCCGCGATTACCGCAAGTGTGACCGCACTTGCGGTTCATTTGCGGCAAGCACCATACAATGTCTATGGGGCTTGCGGCAGGTGCGGCTGGGAAAAAACCGCAGTATGCCGCAAGTGCCGAAACCGCACTTGGCGCACTTGCCGCACCTGCCGCAAGCCCCATAGACATTGTATGGTGCTTGCCGCAAGTGAACCGCAAGTGCGGTCACACTTGTGGTAATCGTGGCAGTTGCGGTTTTTTTAACTGCAACTGCCGCCATCAGCATAAAACGCAGATGTCAAAGGGGCCATACCCAGGAGCATACATTCTATTAAAAAGCAGCGCATTGATGCCCCACTGTGTGCTACAAAGTGCAGAGATGTGCCATTGCCAAATGTCTCTTTTTAACACCAACACAATTGTCTCAGTACATGTCAATTCTGCATCAGACACCCAGGCCAATCACATTTCTTCAAGGCGTCACACAACATAATGTTCACGCCTATCTCCGAGATGCGGGTCAAAATTACGCCCACATAGCTAATGTGGTTGCTCTGTGTGACGCGTATGCGGCCGCCAGCGACTTAATCGCCTGTGGGGCTTGGGCGACGCTCAGGCAATTTCCGGTCAGGTCGTCGCCTGAGCGTCGCCTAAGGTGTCGCCCCGTGTAAATGGGCGTCGGCGACCTCGGGCGACACGCAAAAACGTGCGTCGCCTATGGGATCGCCGGCGATATGGCTAGGTGTGACGGTACCCTTACAGTACAGAGAAAAAAAAAAGTGTTTTTAAACATATGGGAAAAAACAACAAAAATTTATAACCAACCCCTATTTCCCATAAAAAGCAAAACATAAATAATCCCCCCCCATATTTGGTATCACTGCATTCATAAAAGTCCTCTCAAAATCCAAAATAAATGAATGTGATTGGTAAACAGCGTAACAAAAAACAACAATTAAATCGCCAGAATTCTATATATTTTTTTGCCTCCTCCACCTTGCGATGAATGGCATATAACAGCCAATCAGTATATGATCTACAGCCACATGGTATCAGTAATGTCAGCACAGGGCACAACAAACCTCTCCTCACAGCCCGGATCATAAAGATTAAGAACGTTACACATCTTGGAAAATGACACAAGCAAAAATTTATTTTTAATTACAAATTTCTGAATTTTTTTCACAACACTAATAAAAGAATAAACAATTTCTGTTCAGTATCTACATAATTGTAAGGATCGAGGTCAAGACCAGGCCTGGCGATACAGGGGCCCGGGCGACCCCAGCACGTACTGCAGCTGGATGTGCATCCGAGGACATGCATCAAGCTGAAGCGCATTGATGTACAGAGACCCGTTAGGTTCCTGCATTGTGATACACGCTGACGGCCAAACTGTGGCTGACAGCTGACGTCTGCGGTACCGTGATAGGGCAGCACATGACAGTCACTTCTTGCATCAAGGCGCACACTCCAATGTCAGCTACCAGCTGTGCGTTGTTACAGAGGACACTGGATGATGTGGGAGCTGAAGAAAGTTGAGTAGAATACTTTCTTAAATTAGAGAAAAATAGGGACATGTATACTGACGCGCCCACCAGGGCCGTGAGGTACTCGGAACCGGGCCGAACAGTTCAGTTCTCTTTGGGGAATGTCATGGTGGCGTGACCTGGCTCCGTGAGCCTGGCGGTGTCATAAAAATGGGGGTTATTTATATGGGATTAAATTTGTGACGCCACCTGTGGTATTCAGCAATTGGATGGCCGACGCTGCGGTTCAGATCCACCGGGGTGATGCAGCAGGGATGTTACAGCTCTCCACGGGTAGAGCAGGACCCCAGGGCAGTTAGTCTATTGATGGTGGTCACAGGTGTAACCCAGGGCAGGTCGTGAAGTAAATACATCAGGGCACACAGCAGGGTGCAGTCTTCACAGTTTACTCAGTTTCTGAAGTACGCCGACCCGCCGGGTGCTGTGTACTCCGAGTCAGGGATCCAGCCATTCCCAGGCAGATTGGTGGCACTTGTTTGGTACCCCCTTTGTGTTACCTTTCCGGGTCATCTCACTGCGCTGGCTCTCGCCCTCCTGCCTTTCACACACACTGTCCAGAGCCAGCAGCTTGGGTCCTGTCGGGTGACGTCTCTCTTGTCCCCTTGAGCCTATGCGGCTGCCTTTTCAGCGATTGTGTGCGGATTTGGCTGCTGCACATAAAGATACTGCAGCCTCCGGGTTTGCTAGCTGAATCTTAAAGTCTTCCACTAGTCTGGGGCCGGTCCCCTCTGTGGCCTAGCTCCTCCAGCAAGTCCCTCCAGGCAATCACTGGAACGGGGTTCCTCCACACAGGGCTCTGTGGCGACCCAGAGGTGCTCCCCCTCCCCTCAGAGCTCCCTCTCAGTCTCTGCAGATACTCTACATCCTCTCTGACCTGGGACGAGCTCGTCTGGCTCCAGTCCCCAGGTCCAACTTTCTCTCCATCCTCTTCCCCAGGACAAGCTACTCACAACTCCAGTCCCCGGGTCCGACTCACTGACTGCGCACTTCCTGTTTCTGTCTGGATTAACTCCTCCCACTCTGAACTGTCACTGCCTACCTCCTAGTGCTCCACTACTTCCTAACGTGCGCCGCATCGACTGTCCCTCTTTCTGTTCTTCAAAAGTTGGGAGGTATGGGTTATGTATCATGTGAGGGGTTATGTATTATGTGAGGGGTTATGTATTATGTGAGGGGTTATTATGTGAGGGGTTATGTATCATGTGAGGGGTTATGTATCATGTGAGGGGTTATGTATTATGTGAGGGGTTATGTATCATGTGAGGGGTTATGTATTATGTGAGGGGTTATGTATCATGTGAGGGGTTATGTATTATGTGAGGGGTTATGTAATGTTGTGAGGAGTTATGTATCATGTGAGGGGTTATGTAATGTTGTGAGGAGTTATGTATTATGTGAGGGGTTATGTATTATGTGAGGGGTTATGTATCATGTGAGGGGTTATGTATTATGTGAGGGGTTATTATGTGAGGGGTTATGTATTATGTGAGGGGTTATTATGTGAGGGGTTATGTATCATGTGAGGGGTTATGTATCATGTGAGGGGTTATGTATTATGTGAGGGGTTATGTATCATGTGAGGGGTTATGTATTATGTGAGGGGTTATGTATCATGTGAGGGGTTATGTAATGTTGTGAGGAGTTATGTATTATGTGAGGGGTTATGTATTATGTGAGGGGTTATGTATCATGTGAGGGGTTATGTATCATGTGAGGGGTTATGTATTATGTGAGGGGTTATGTATCATGTGAGGGGTTATGTAATGTTGTGAGGAGTTATGTATTATGTGAGGGTTATGTATTATGTGAGGGGTTATGTATCATGTGAGGGGTTATGTATCATGTGAGGGGTTATGTATTATGTGAGGGGTTATGTATCATGTGAGGGGTTATGTATTATGTGAGGGGTTATGTATCATGTGAGGGGTTATGTAATGTTGTGAGGAGTTATGTATTATGTGAGGGGTTATGTATTATGTGAGGGGTTATGTATTATGTGAGGGGTTATGTATTATGTGAGGGGTTATGTATTATGTGAGGGGTTATGTATTATGTGAGGGGTTATGTATTATGTGAGGGGTTATGTATCATGTGAGGGGTTATTATGTGAGGGGTTATGTATCATGTGAGGGGTTATGTATCATGTGAGGGGTTATGTATCATGTGAGGGGTTATGTATCATGTGAGGGGTTATGTATTATGTGAGGGGTTATGTATCATGTGAGGGGTTATGTATTATGTGAGGGGTTATGTATCATGTGAGGGGTTATGTAATGTTGTGAGGAGTTATGTATTATGTGAGGGGTTATGTATTATGTGAGGGGTTATGTATTATGTGAGGGGTTATGTATTATGTGAGGGGTTATGTATTATGTGAGGGGTTATGTATTATGTGAGGGGTTATGTATTATGTGAGGGGTTATGTATCATGTGAGGGGTTATTATGTGAGGGGTTATGTATCATGTGAGGGGTTATGTATCATGTGAGGGGTTATGTATCATGTGAGGGGTTATGTATTATGTGAGGGGTTATGTATCATGTGAGGGGTTATGTATTATGTGAGGGGTTATGTATCATGTGAGGGGTTATGTAATGTTGTGAGGAGTTATGTATTATGTGAGGGGTTATGTATTATGTGAGGGGTTATGTATTATGTGAGGGGTTATGTATTATGTGAGGGGTTATGTATTATGTGAGGGGTTATGTATTATGTGAGGGGTTATGTATTATGTGAGGGGTTATGTATCATGTGAGGGGTTATTATGTGAGGGGTTATGTATCATGTGAGGGGTTATTATGTGAGGGGTTATTATGTGAGGGGTTATGTATCATGTGAGGGGTTATTATGTGAGGGGTTATGTATTATGTGAGGGGTTATGTAATGTTGTGAGGGGTTATGTATCATGTGAGGGGTTATTATGTGAGGGGTTATGTAATGGTGTGAGGGGTTATGTGTCATGGGAGGTTTCCCGCCGTTCACCACCTGCACTGTGTTCTCATATTCAGCCCATTCTCTCTATATAAACCCATTCCCCTGTTCCTGCCAGCAGGTATCATGGCCGCCCGCCGCACTGCCAGGAGGAAAGATGGCCGTCGGCCGGTTTCCGGTGGGCGCGGCCTTCTCATGGCAACTGAGCTTCCCGTGTCCCGCGCTCTCTCCGAGCTCGGTGTCGTGTTCGGTCGGCCCCCCTCTGTCCCCAGCTCCCCCGCCGCCTGCTCCGAGCTCCTGCAGGCTCTGGTCTCCTGGGCCGCTCCCGGACCGGAAGATGGACGCGACCATAAAGACGTTCCGACCAGAGCGGCGGCGGCATTGCGGGCCTCTCTACGGCTCCTGGAGGCTGTGGCAGTAGCACGCGGTGATCACGTGAGCGCCGCGAGGGCGGGGCAAGAGACAAAAGCGGAAAATGCAGAGGATTCTGGGAAACGTGGGGACTCCAGGCCGCAGCCAGGTGGAGGGACCCCTAAATGTACAAGGAGGTGTGCTGCTGGACCCAAGTCAAAGGACAATGCACAAGGGACGGAGAAGAGACGGCATAGTGTTAGTGGAGGGGCCCTTACACAATCACAAAAGAAAGTTGGGGCCCCTAAAATAATAGTGGCCGAGGACAATGAGCCGAGGTTGGAGCTGCAGTGTGTTGTGCGCTGTGCAGTGGCCCCCCTACTGCTCCTCTGTGGGGCCCATGTTCACAAGGCATCGTGGAGCAACGCTCAGACCAACCAACTGGCCAATCAGCTGCTGCGATCCCTCCAGGAGGCGTCCCGCTGCCCCTCAGTGACTTCACTGCTGGAGAGCGGCGCGGAGCAGCCATTCCTCACCTACCGGGAGGTGCTGGGGCTGCTGGGACCCCGACTGCGCAAGTGAGGACTGTGATATTGTCATACTGTAACGTCAGGATATCCCTGCCACACGCAGCTGGGTATTGTACTGCAGCCCCCTTAGGTTAGGGCCACAGGGTGCTGCTGCCAGGTTCTTGGGTACTGCTAGGACCGTGCAGACCATTCCTACCTGCTCCAGATTACATTGTACTGAGGCCACAGTGCTGCACAGGTGTAATCTAAGCCTAGGATTGTTGTCCTATAGTGACCTATAACCCAGAGTATCCGTGCATGGTGACATCGGGTGTAAAGGCGCAATACCTAGAGTGCAGCAAGGCTCCCCGGGGAATGGCGTCAACCCCCTCATATGGACCGGTGTGGATTTACTATAGAGGTAGTTTTTAATTTTACTTGCCCCATCAGCAGCATCCTGACTATGGCTTCCCTTATTATTTGGGCATCCTGATTGGTCTGGCTCCTGCCCTAGGAAACCTCCACAAACCTGTTAGGATTTTTTATATCAGGGGGGATACCTGGGTCCGGTATTGCGCTCATGACTATGATAGAGCATATTGTGCTTAGTTCAGAGCCGCACAGGAGATATTCTGCTGCCCACTTACATACAGTCATATGAAAAAGTTTGGGCACCTCTCTTAATCTTACTCATTTTTTTTTTTTTGTTTAAAATTGGGTTTTTGCAACAGCTATTTCAGTGTGATTATATGTAATAACTGATGGACACAGTAATATTTTGGACAAGCCAGTTTCATTTTGGAAGAAGGTCCTGTGGACTGATGAAACAAAGGTTGAGTTGTTTGGTCATGTAGACTGTGAGCCCTCGTGGACAGGATCCTCTCCCGTCGTGTATCACCAAACATTGACTGCTCATATGTACTGTACTTGTCCTTGTTACCCCCCGCTTCTTATGTAAAGCGCCATGGAACCAATGGCGCTATGTAAATAAATAATAATAATATTTCAGGATTGAAATGAGGTTTATTATACTAACCGAAAATGTGAAATATGCATTATTTCAAAACATAGTAAGGAAATGGAAGACCACAGGGACAGTTCTTGTAAAGGCCAGAAGTGGCAGGCCAACAAAAATATCAGAAAGGCAGAGAAGAAGAATGGTGAGAACAGTCAAGAACAATCCACAGACCACCTCCAAAGACCTGCAGCATCATCTTGCTGCAGATGGTGTCACCGTGCATCGGTCAACAATACAGCGCACACTGCACAAGGAGAAGCTGTATGGGAGAGTGATGCGAAAGAAGCTGGTTCTGCATGCACGCCACAAACAGAGACACCTGAGGTATGCAAAAGCACATTTGGACAAGCCAGTTTCATTTTGGAAGAAGGTCCTGTGGACTGATGAAACAAAGATTGAGTTGTTTGGTCATACAACAAGGCGTTATGCATGGCGCCACAAAAACACAGCATTCCAATAAAAACACTTGCTACCCACTGTCAAATTTGGGGGAGGGTCCATCATGCTTTGGGGCTGTGTGGCCAATGACGGCACCGGGAATCTTGTTATAGTTGAGGGTCGCATGGATTCCACTCAGTATCAGCAGATTCTTGAGAATCATGTTCAAGAATCAGTGTCAAAGTTGAAGTTACGCCTGGGATGGATCTTTCAGCAAGACAATGATCCAAAACACCGCTCCAAATCTACTCAGGCATTCATGCAGAGGAACAATTACAATGTTCTGGAATGGCCATCCCAGTCCCCAGACCTGAATATCATTGAACATCTGTGGGATGTTTTGAAGCGGGCTGTCCATGCTCGGCCACCATCAAACTTAACTGAACTGGAATTGTTTTGTAAAGAGGAATGGTCAAAAATCCCTTCATCCAGGATCCAGGAACTCATTAACAGCTACAGGAAGCCACTAGAGGCAAAAGGTGGATCTACTAAATATTAATGTCACTTTTCTGTTGAGGTGCCCATACTTTGGCACCTGTCAATTTTTGAAATCGGACATATTTCACATTTTTGGTTAGTACAATAAACCTCATTTCAATCCTGAAATATTACGGTGTCCATCAGTTATTACATATATCACACTGAAATAGCTGTTGCAAAAACCCAATTTTAAACAAATAAAAATGAGTAAGATTAAGAGAGGTGCCCAAACTTTTCATGACTGTACATCATCTGATGGAGCCTGGCAGGATTTCTGAAATTGGGGGGGTTCCATGGGTCCAGTATTGGGCTCACACCCCTCTGTAACCATGTGCCACATTTTCTAGGTAGGCACAGGTCTGTCCCTGGATCAGTAACACTTTCTTTGTTTCATTATAGGGACACGTGGGAGTCTCACCCAGAGGCCAAGTTTGTCTTCTCGTGGACGCTGTTTCAGGTGCCCCGGCCATGGCTTTCGGACTTCCTCGGCAGGGTGATGCCTCCCTCACTGCTCTTCTCTGATGATTACAAGCCAGAGAATAAGGTGCACGGTATCCGGTGCCTGCAGCATATCATCAGGAACGTGGTGAGACCACTGTCATCGTCTATTCACCTCTGTGCGGCACATGCACCTCTAGTCCAGATTTTGTAATGGTTCTCCTCACGGGCGCTGTGACTAAAAGGGGTTTCCCAGTAACTAAACATTATTCGCATGTCCACAGGATGTATGCCAGCAATGTCTGATTTGTGGGGGGAGGGGGGTACACTGTTTGAGACCTCCACATTGGTTGCTAAGGTTTTTCATGGGTATGATACGTTAGAGAATGCTGACTATATTGTCATGATCTAAATATAATTCTCCTGATAGATGAGTAGATGCCCGGTGTAATGCTTTGTTTCCCCTGGCAGCCGGCGGCGGAGCTGAGGCAGTATAATCGGGCCCTGGTTGTGTACCACGCTCTCCGTAACCACCTCTATACTGCAGATGTTGAAGTCATTGAGGTGAGTGATCTATTCATAGCTACCACCTTTAGGCTACGTTCACACAGAGCTTTTTTTGCGTTTTTTTTTTTTTTTTTGTGTGGGTGCTTTTATCTCTGCACAAAAAAACACAAAAAGAAGCAGTGCTGTTTAGTCAGCACACTTTTTTTATGGGCCGGGGAGG
The DNA here is from genome assembly GCA_033576535.1 of Allobates femoralis. Lineage (NCBI taxonomy): Eukaryota > Metazoa > Chordata > Amphibia > Anura > Aromobatidae > Allobates > Allobates femoralis. Next base: position 39,899,499 of record JARQOC010000004.1, on the reverse strand, counting down.
AGTGATTTCACAGAGAGGAGGAAGAATTCTGCTTCCTCCTCCCCTTTGTGACATGTGTGACCGCCCATTAGATTTCGCAGTGCATTAATATACACTGCGAAATCTAAATTAAACAAAGCCAAATGAATGTAAAATAAAAAAGAATGAAATACTTACCCTCCGACGCCTTTTCCCGGTGTCCGGTGGTGAGGCCAGGCGATGTGTATCCTGCAAGAACCTGCTGTGATGTCGGAGGGGCGTTCCCGGCGCTGATTGGCCGCTCGCGGTCATGTGATATGTATCACATGACCGCGAGCGGCCAATCAGCGCCGGGAACGCCCCTCCGTCATCATGGCAGGTCCTAGCAGAACACACATCTCCTGGCCTCACCACCGGACACCGGGAAAAGGAGTCGGAGGGTAAGTATTTCATTCTTTTTTATTTTACATTCATTTGGCTTTGTTTAATTTAGATTTCGCAGTGTATATTAATACACTGCGAAATCTAATGGGCGGTCACAGCTGTCAGAGGGGAGGAGGAAGCAGGATTCTTCCTTTCCTCCCCTCTGACGTCAGAGGGAGAAAACGCAGGAGCAGCTACGTAAAGAATTGACAAGTCCATGCTTTTTACGCCGGCGCTTTCTCCCTGAAAGGCGCGGTGCGAAAATACGCGCTGTCTGAACGGCAAAGTGAATTTTACATTCACTTTGCTGACAGACAATACGCACCTGCGCATTTTTGAAAAGCGCTCATAAAAAGGCGCTCAAATGCGCAGTGTGTGAACGCAGCCTAAGGCCTCATTCACGCACAGAATGTGTGCTCTGTTTATAAGCGATCCCACCAATGATCGGGATCGCTGGGACATTGAAGGCTGATCGCTGGTGAGCTGTCACACAGGCAGACTCACCAGTGATCCTGACCAGCGAGCACGATGGTATCCAAGGTAAACAGCGGGTAACTAAGCAGAGCACCGCGCTTAGTTACCCTCAGTTTACCTTGGATACCATCTCTCAGCGTTGCTGTGCAGCACTGGGAGCTCGCTGATCGTTGGTCTCCCGCTGTCACATGCAGCAATGCTGCGCGTTCAGTGGGTGACCAACGATAGATTTATGAACCGGTTCATAAAGCTGCAATCAACGACTCATTGTTGATAGATGTCACACGCAACGATGTCTTGTAGACATTGCTGCAACATCACCAAACCGATGACGTTGCAACGATATCGTTACCAATATCGTTGTGTGTGACAGGCCCTTTACTGTGCCATGGAGGCAAATAATCTCATTTTTCAGCTTTTGTAAAGACATTTAAGGCTCCAGACTGTGTGCAAAAAAATATTTGGGTCTTCAGGTTGTGTGTTTTTTTTTTTTTATTTTTTTTTTTTAATTCTTTATTTAATAGGTTGTCAAGAAGGTACAATCGCTTGACAAAAGTACAATCCTAGTATAAGCAAGGGGGTAGGATTGAAAGATGTTGGGAAAGAGCTGAATGGGGAGGACCAAAGGGGGTAGGGGTGGGAGTGAGTGAGAGGGAAGGTGCAGGGGGAGAACAGAGAATATAATAATTCTTATTAAGGCAAAAGGTCAACCTCAGGAGCAGGTTGGCAGACACCGGCTTTGTTTCACAGATTTTAGAGGTGGAAAATAGAGAGGTTTTAAGCAAAAAATGCTTATAATGCACTGTTATGGGATGGGGGAATGTGCTGCTGACACTTATGGAGGTAATGTCCCCATCCTGGGCCCCTGCCAGGTGACATATGGTGTCCCCTCCCCCCCTTCATTATGGTATATAATCCCCATCCTGGTATTTAGTCCTTAATTCTGGTATACATCCCCCCACCAACCTGGATATGACTCTCCATCCTGGTTTACAGCCCCCCATCCCGGATATAGCTCCCCATATTGGGATATAGCCCTCCAGCCTGGGATATAGCCCCCCAATGATGGGATATAGCCATCACCATCTTGGTACATCACCCCCATTATGGATATGGCCCCCCAATCATCCTGGAGATGCCCCCCCTCATCCTGGACATGCTTGTTCCCCCTCCCACTGTGGTACATGGCCCACTCATTTTAAATATCCCCCTTCCTTATGCTGGATTTGCCCCCCCCCCCCCCCCAATGCTGCTGCGTACACACAATGTACATCTCCCCCTCCGGTGCTTGCCTCCGTCTCTCCCTGCTTGTGATCCTCGTAGCAGAGTGATGTCACAACAGCGCGCCCTGGGCACATGGCCAGCTGTCTCAGGGACATAGAAGGACTCTGCCCGCCAGTGCTACAAGCAGGGAGAGACTGAGGCAAGCGCCGAAGGGTGAGTTTTACATTGTTTGTGTGCGGCAGCATGGGATGGGGGGGCCAAATGCAGGATGAGGGGGCATATTCAAAATGAGGGCCATGTACTACAATGGGGGGCCATATCCAGTGATGGGAAGGTGTACACTTCCTCTAATTTAATATGCCCTGCATCCTTTTGCCCATCTCTCAACGCGGTTTCAGCACGGAGAGGTGGACAGCGGCGGGTACAGTGCATGGCATGGTGTGTGATTTATTAGGGCAAAGTGGAAAAAGCCACCAACTAACCAATAATTGTCATATTTGACATCTTTCCTATTTTGTGTGCAGAGATCCCATACACAGGTGGTCCTGTGGGTCCTACTGACTTTCCTAAGTACGGGCACCTGGTAATGAACAGGACAGATGCTTTATACCTGGTAGTGTCCTCCCTGGAGTTAGACATAATGTCCCCCACCTATTACACCAGGTTGGAATGTAAGGCTACATGCACATGTTGAGCATTTGGAGTTTTTTACCTCAGTTTTTGTGGCCAAAACCAGCAGTGGGTGATAAATACAGAAGTGGTGACGTGTTTTTATTATACCTTTCCTCCGATTGTTCCATTCCTGGTTTTGGTTACAAATCCTGAGGTAAAAAACTCCCTAAATACTGAATGTGTGCACATGGCCTTCATATTCTTAGGCCACTTTCACATGTTCAGTATTTGAGTTTTTTTACCTCAGGATTTGTAACCAAAACCTGGAGTGGAACAATCAGAGGAAAAGTATAATAGAAACACGTCACCGCTTCTGTATTTATCACCCAAAACTGGTTTTGCCTACAAATCCTGAGGTAAAAAATTCACCAAATATTCAGCGTGTGCCCGTGGCCTTAGAAAGAGAGAAGACCCAACACTGATAGGGCAGATGCACACATTCAGTATTTGGTGAGTTTTTTACCTCAGTATTTGTTGCCAAAACCAGTTTTGGGTGATAAATACAGAAGTGGTGACGTGTTTCTATTATACTTTTCCTCTGATTGTTCCACTCCAGGTTTTGGTTACAAATCCTGAGGTAAAAAAACTCTCCAAACACCCAGAGTGACTGTGGTCTAATTTTTCTAGTTTTGTCCCCTATCAGGCGGTAATGTCCTGCTTGATGGATATCTTTCCCGTCCTCCAAAAACCACCACCGGCATTGGGTGCATACCACAAAGATGGAGAGAATCCTGTGGACCAGGTGATCCAGATCGTCCTCATCCACATGGAGATGGAGCACAGGATAATGCTGCGCAGACTCTATGCCTGCAGCCTTTGCGCTCTTCAGGAAAGGTAATGGCTGTGTGCTGTATGTGCTAAAGGTGCGAGTTAATTAAAGTTTACAACCTGCTTTCTGTACCAAGGCCTCCATTTCAAGATGTTTTTGCCCAGACTGACTAGATTACCTCAGACGTGTGGTGATCACAAAGTGGGTGCAATGGGGAGGGATTGATCTGGCCGTTGCCTGCAGCCACATACTTCTGTTCCTGACTGATCTGTATTCTTCCTCTCAGGCTTGGCATTGGGGTGGCCCGTCACCTGAAGAGGGTGCTGCGTGTGATCGTGGGGTATCTAGAGGTCCCTGATGGCCCAGATGAATCCACCCGCCTCAACATCCTGGTGACTTTACAGGAAACCATCAAATACGCTTGGCCGAGGTGGGTTATTTTTTTTTCTGCTTGAATCCCAAACTTCAACCAGTGTCTTGCAGAATCCTATGGCTGTGTTTTAATGTCTTGATATGAGAAATATAATATTTTATAAACCGCAAAAACTATTTTGTCAGCTCAAAACATACCAGGACTAGTCCGGCAGAGCATCTATTCTCCAGACAAGTCCAGGCATTCCAGGCCTCGGGTGTGATTATTGTGTCCACTCGGTGACTGTGCTCAGTCATGGCTTCAGTGCAGAATATCCCGTTGCTATCAGACACTGAGCACACGTGATTGGTGGCCTAAGCCAGGGGAAATGACAATTCTGCTGAACTAGTCCATATTATCCTCTGGTAGCGGCTTTCTTTCAGAGAACAAAAGGATCAGCAGTCTATCCGATAGCTATCTGACCTGCCACACCTCCATACACATTAGACTGCTTACCTAGCCCTCCTATATTGGCAGACATTAGTGTAATGTGTATGGAGGCCTTTACGTTGTTGGGACTTTTTTTTTTTTTTGCAGGATGAGTTGTAGTTTTGAATGACTCCATCCATTTTATCTTTAGGAGACTGCTTTATTCTTCAGGTCAGCACGCTTACAACTTTTACCACATGATGAATGATTTAATAAAACAAAAAAAACTTCCAGAAGATGTTTCGTGGTCATCCTGTTTCCCAAAAATCCGAATATAAAGCAATAAAAAAAAAAAAAAAAAAAAGCTGTACCCGAAAATGGTTCCATTAAAAATGTCAACTCATCCCTCAAAATACCATCCTTCACAGGATTATCATCAATAAAAAAAAAATAGCTCTTAAAATATGGTGATGCAAAAACTTTTTTTTTGTTTTTTTGTGTGAATGATAGCGATCAACCCTAAAAAACCTATAGAAGTCTGGTATTGCTGTAATCGCCCTGACCCTAAGAATAAAGCCACCTAATCGCCTGTACTGCTTGGTGAACAGTGTAACAAATGGATAACTCTTGACCTGCTGTTGACATGTTCATTCTTCCCCACCCCCCCCCAAAGATCAGTCATGCTCTGCTCACGTGTATCCTGCGCTCCACGCTGAGCGCTTACATCAGGGTTTACATGTAAATCTCTGAAATATATATTTCCCCACTCTATTAGGAGGAAGAGGATGTAATTTGTACTGGCTGTTCTCTGGTGGTGTCCTTCTTCTTTTTTTTTTTTTTTTTTTTCTTTTTTTAAAGCTTGCTTAAAAGTGCAGTCGGCCACAGTTTTATGCACTTCTGAAAAGATGGATACCACTGAAGAGGCCAGATGGAGTCCAGAGTAATCTGCTGCTTCATTATAGTGAATGGATCTGCTAGGAGTGTCATCTAAATCACATCATTCAGAGTTGGCGTCCACACGTTTGGCATTTCTGTAGCAATGAGAGCTTGCTTAAAGGGGTTGTGCAGGCTTTTCATAAAATCTAAGGGTATATCTAGGCTGCAGAATGTTGAGAGTTTGTAATTTACCCCCTTCAGCATTTTGCAGGGTTATCTAGATACCACTATTCTGCGTGTGGACGAGACCGACAAGGGACGTGTTTGTTTTTGGAGCTTATGTGTAAACATCATAACTGGTTGTTGCACCACTCTCCTACAAGCCCGCTCCAGATTGCAACAAGCCTTCCCCAGTCCCAAGCATGCCCACCCCCAGTCTCAGTATGCCTGGCCATTCCACACTCCTTTGCCTTATATAATCTGTGATAGAACTGCCACATCACACTAAGAGCGATCATCTCCTTCTCTGAGACACCGCAGCTCCAAGGAGATGACCGCTTTCAGTGCTGCGCTGTCTGCTCACCTTCACCTTCTCCCCCTTTGCCACTGCTGATGTGATATGATGAAGTGCACTGAAGCCTCAGAACCTCCCAGGCCCGCTGTGCCCCTTCTGTGCAGCAGAATGAACGAACCATTAAATGCACAGAAGAAATGGGGTGGCTCACAAAGTGACATTGGTCAGAATAGCAAATAATGGCCTGGTCATTAGGGTCAAAAAAGGCTCGGGAGAAAGCAGCTGTATGTATTTGGATGCCACTGTCAATTAGTGAGACTGCTGCTATTATAGCAGATGGTGGATGTTTGGTACAACCACCATCTGCCTTGTATGTAGAGCGCACTACTTAGCCCACTCCATACACTCACACCCAGGCCATGATGTTAATGTACTGCATGGTGCGTTCCATTGTTTGGGTTGGCCCTGGATTCCCTTTTATCACACACTGATGTCCTTCCTACACACATTTGCTCGGCACACGTCTAATAGTTGTTGTTCTTCCCAGGATGTCTCCAAAGCTTCCTCTCCTCCTAAAATGCCTTCTAAAGCTAATGGTCGATCTCTCTTCCGAGTACAATACAATCTCTGACTCTGTGACTGAATCTTTACTCGGAGAGGCGACCGAGTGCCTGGTGCTTCTAGACACCTGCTCCAATGGACAAGTCAAAGTGAGTAACATATGGAAGCTGATCATCATTTACTGGTATGGGGTGGTGACTTTCTGATGTTTAGTCCCAGCTGTAGCTTAGAGAAAGAAAAAAATGCTGCACTCTCCTTCCTTGTGTCCACCGAAAAGTCTCCACTGCTGCTCCCCGTGTCTGGCATTGGCTGTGGAACTGACATGATCTTGACAGCTGGTGGGAGAGGTCAGGGGTCTACACTGGGCTCACTGGTTGTCAATGTGACTTCTGCACCAAAGCCAGTCCCAGATAGCTGTGGTGAAGACTCATCAGTGGACCTGGGGAAGGTGAGTAGGCCTCGGTTTGTTTAACAAACTGCAGCTGGGACTAAACCGCATGAAAGGGGACAATCCCACTAATCTTTTCATGTGATCCTGGTACCTGTCTCAGATGGTGTCTAAAAAATGGTTGGAAGTATCAGTTCCAGGTTCCCCCCAATTAGTGACTATTACCAGGCTCAGGCAGCTATGATTAGCAGGTTGTCAACCCCTGTGTGTAAAGGGCCTGTTACACGCTTCACTGTTCCAGCGATCCCACCAACGGTCTGATCTGGCCGCGATCGCTGGAACATCGTTTAATGATCGCTAGTGAGGTGTCACACCTACAGATATACTGAACGACGCAGCAACGATTCCGCGTCAAGCGAATGGTACTTGCGGTCGTTTGGTCGCCTACGTCCCTCAGTTCTGAATAGGCAGAGTCACAAACGAGATCGTTGGAAAGGTGTCACACACACTGATGCAGCAGATCCAACAAACGACGGACGACAGATTTATGGTCCTGTTCATAAATCAACGATTTAATGACTTATCGTTGGTTGTAACTATGGTTACCTTTACAAGTCGCAACATTGCATGCAATTTCACTTGCAACTTACTGGTTGCAGGGAAATCATGGACACATTGTTCCATTTTGTTGCCGTGTACAAATAGAACAATGTGTCCATGATTTCACTGCAACCAGTAAGTTGCAAGTGAAATTGCATGCAATGTTGCGACGTATAAAGGTACCCTATGTGTCAAACGCAACGATGTCGCTGCACCGCCCCAAAAGCTGTGGCATACCAATGAGATCGTTAACGATATTGTAGCGTGTAACAGGGCCTTAACTGTCCTGCTCCAGATCCAAATGGTAGTGTCCTGTTAGGCTGCCTTCACATCACGATTTTGTGCTGTCAGTGGGGAGCCTTGTTTTTGCAGGATCCCCTGGACAGTCACTGTTCCAAACAAATGCCTGCAATCGGATGGCAAATAGCCATCCATTTCAGTTTCCAATTCTGTGTAGGATCCGTGTGGATTCTGTGGGCCTCTGTCTCTCCCTGCTACTACATCATTCTTGTTTCCCTGTTCTCCCTGCTCCTCCCTCCTCTGTCCTCCGGTATGTAAAAAAAAAAGAGAATTTTGTTTACGTACCGTAAATTCTTTTTTCTTTAATCATCAATGGGAGACCCAGACAATGGGGTTTAGGGCACTGCCCTCCGGAGGTCACACTAGGTACTACAAGTTTGTAGACACCGCCTCCTCCGCTTATAAACCCCTACCGCAGGGAACATCCTCAGTTTGGTCTACAAGCTGCGAGGAGGAAATAAACCACACCCGAAACATCGGGAAGAATGCCGTACACAAACGGTTCAACAACCCGGCAAACACTGTCTCAACAGAAAACAGAGCAAATGCAAAACATGCAAAGGAACAACTGGGTGGGTGCTGGGTCTCCCATTGATGATTAAAGAAAAAAGAATTTACGGTACGTAAACAAAATTCTCTTTTTTCTGGTCATCATAATGGGAGACCCAGACAATGGGGATGTCCTAAAGCAATACCCCAGGGCGGGAAGAGTTCCTCAACAAGACGGATAACACATGGTTCCCTTTTAAAGGTGGGCAACCGCCGCCTGGAGAACCCGCCTGCCCAAACTTGCATCCGCAGAGGCATGGGCATGCACCATATTGTGCTTAGAGAAAGTGTGCAGGCTGGACCAAGTGGCCGCCTGACACACCTGTAGAGCAGACGCTCTATGTCGCAAAGCCCAGGAGGCACCTACGGCTCTGGTAGAGTGAGCCTTCAATCCCACCGGGAGAGGCAAACCAGAAGTCCGGTAAGCCTCCTGGATGGATGCCTTAATCCATCTGGCCAATGTCGATTTCGACGCCGCAGACCCCTTACAGCGACCTGTCGTAAGAACAAATAAGGAATCCGAACTCCTAAAGGAGGCGGTCCTAGACACATAAATGCGTATAGCTCTCACGAGATCCAGAGTATGGAGGTCGCGTTCAACCTGATGAACGGGAGCGGGGCAAAATGATGGGAGAACAATCTCCTGGTTCAGGTGGAAAGTTGAAACCACCTTCGGCAAGAATTCTGGCCGTGGACGCAACACCACCTTGTCTTGGTGAACCACCAGAAAGGGTGACTTGCACGATAGTGCAGCCAATTCTGAGACCCTCCTCAGAGATGTAATCGCCACCAGAAAGGTCACTTTCTGGGATAGACGAGATAGAGAAACCTCCCTCAGAGGCTCAAACGGCGGTTTCTGCAATGCCGCCAGGACCATGTTAAGGTCCCAAGGGTCTAGAGGTCTCTTGTAGGGCGGAACCATCCGTGACACCCCCTGCAGAAATTGACGGACCTTCGGGAGGAGCGCCAATCGCCTGTCAAACAGCACAGAAAGTGCTGATACTTGACCTTTCAAAGAGCCAAGGGATAATCCCAATTCCAAACCCGACTGTAGGAAAGCCAACAACGTCGGGATGGACAAGGGCCACGGAGACCGTCCGCCAGAGGCACACCAAGTAAAAAAGATTTTCCACGTTCTGTGGTACATCTTCCTGGAAACTGGCTTCCTAGCCCGATTCATAGTGGCAACCACCGTAGGGGAGAAACCCCTGGATGTCAGCAGCCAGGCCTCAAGAGCCATGCAGTCAATCTGAGGGCCCTGGAATTGAGGTGGAAGAATGGGCCTTGCGCGAGTAAATCTGCGCGTTCTGGAAGAGCCCACCTGTGTCCGCCTGACAGTTGCCACAGGTCCGGATACCAGGACCTCCTGGGCCAGTCTGGAGCCACTAGAATGGCTACGTTGCACTCCGACCTGATTTTCCACAGCACCCTGGGAATCAGAGCCAGAGGCGGGAACACATATGGTAGATGGAATCTGGACCAAGTCAAGATCAGGGCGTCCGCTCCCAGAGACTGGGGGTCCCATGACCTCGCCATGTATTGCGGAACCTGATGATTCAGCCGTGAGGCCATCAGATCCACGTCCGGAGTGCCCCATCTGCTGCAGATGTCCTGGAAGACGTCTGGATGAAGAGACCACTCTCCGGCGTCCATCCCCTGCCTGCTCAGATAGTCGGCCTCCCAGTTTTCGACCCCTGGGATGTGAACTGCGGAGATCAGGCAGTTGTTGTCCTCCGCCCAGGATAGGATGCGGTGGACTTCGGCCAGAGCCTCTGCACTCCTGGTTCCTCCTTGATGATTTATATAGGCGACGGCCGTCGCATTGTCGGACTGAACCCGAATGGGTTGTCCTGAGAGGGATCTCTGAAAAGCCAGGAGCGCCAGATAGATCGCCTTGATCTCCAGTACGTTGATCTGCAACGCCGACTCCGACTGAGTCCAGAGGCCTTGGGCCCTGTGGTGCAAGAACACTGCCCCCCAGCCCTTCAGACTGGCATCGGTGGTCACCACTAACCCATGACGGTTTGATGAAGGACCGGCCCCGAGACAAGTGATGTGGCTGTAGCCACCACTGCAGGGAATCCCTGGTCGGTAGGGAAAGGGTCACCAGCCGATTCAGAGAGATCGTCCTCTTGTCCCACCTGCGGAGAATCTCCAGCTGAAGAGGACGGAGGCGAAATTGTGCGAACGGCACCGCCTCTATTGCTGCCACCATGCGCCCCACCAGCTTCATCAACACCCGTAGGGATGATTGTGGTGACAGGAGGACTGCTTGTACTCCTGATTGGATCGCCATCTGTTTGACCCGTGGCAGAGACACCAGGGCTGAGGCTGTGTTGAAGTCCATGCCCAGATATGTCAAAGACTGGGTCGGAACTAGCGTTGACTTCTGAATATTGAGGAGCCAACCGAACTGTTCCAGAGACCGCATGGTCACATCCAGGCTCTCTTGACAGAGGTGTTCTGATGGCGCCCTGACCAGCAGGTCGTCTAAATAGGGAATGACGGCGTGTCCCTGCATGTGCAGGAGAGCCATCATGGAGGCCATCACTTTTGTGAACACCCGCGGTGCCGAGGCCAACCCGAACGGCAGCGCCACAAATTGGAAGTGTTCTTCCCCCACTGCGAATCTCAACCAGCGCTGATGAGCCGGTGCAATGGGCACGTGAAGGTAAGCGTCTCTGATATCTATGGACGCTAGGAAGTCCCCCTGTGACACAGCTGCGATCACGGAGCGCAGTGATTCCATACGGAACTTCCGAACCAACACGTGATGGTTGAACAACTTCAGGTCCAGTACTGGGCGGAAGGATCCGTCCTTCTTCGGGACGATAAAGAGGTTGGAGTAAAAACCCCTGAACCTCTCTCCGGAAGGCACCGGGACCACCACTCCGTCTCTGCGGAGCCCCTCCAACACCTGGTAAAAAGCCTGAGCCTTTTCTGGTGATGGGACCGACCGATGGAATCGGGATATCGGCTTTGACGTCAGCTCTATCCTGTACCCTCGCGAGACCACGTCTCGAACCCACTGATCTTGAACGTGAAGCAGCCACTTGTCTTGAAAGCGAGACAAGCGGCCCCCCACCTGTGGGGAGGCAGGATGAGAGAGCGAGTCATGTAGAGGCGGGTTTGGGGGTGGCAGCTGCCGCCCCTGCCGGCTTCTTTGGACGACTCTTAGAGCGCCACTGGGAAGCGGGCTTTCCCCTTGGTCCGTGCGAGCGGACGGTGCTGATGACTGCGAGCTGGAACGAAAGGACCACTGCTTTGGGTTCCTCTTAACGGTATACCGTGGCTTAGGCTTATTCTGCGGTATCTTAGACTCAGCAGAATCCTTTATCAGCTTGTCCAGTTCGGTGCCAAAAAGCCTGTCACCAGCAAACGGAAGATTCTGCAAAATCTTCTTAGATGTGGCATCTGAGTCCCAAAGACGCAGCCACAACAATCTGCGGATCGCTATAGCATTGGCCGAAGCCACAGCTGAGCGAGTGGCAGTTTCCAGAGTCGCCGTCCTGGCGTAGTCCGCATAGGCCCTTGCCCTTTCGGTAAGTGCTAGGACCTCTGGACTGGATCTTGCCAGGTCAGCGATACCATCCAAGCAGGTAGTAATCGCTTGTAAGGTCCAGACCGTGGCGAAATTAGGGGCAAATGAAGACCCCACAGCCTCATAGGAAGACTTGGCGAGCTGCTCGACCTGTCTATCCGTCGCATCCTTCAGCGAGGAGCTATCAGAGGCAGAGAAAAGGGAGCGTGCAGCAATCCTGGTCATGGAAGCGTCCACCTTTGGGGACTGCGACCACTCCTGTAGCACCTCCTGGGGGAAGGGGAAGCGATTGTCCTTGGGTTTGCGGACATAACGCCGCCCAGGATGTAACCTGGGAGCTCTAACCACCCTTCCAAAATTCGTGTGGTCCATGAAGGAACCACTTGGTCTAGCCTCTGGCCGTAGCCATTGATAGACCTCCTTCGGGTGCACCATCACCTCCTCTGGGGGTGTCACGAGACGTAAGGTCTCGTTGATAGAGGACACCAGATCCTCCACCCCGTCTGGTGGTTCCGATATAGACACAGACCCGAAATTTGAACCCCCATCATCGTCCTCACCATCAGAGGAACGCTCCTCCTCAGAGAGAGCCTGGAGCTCGGGTGACTCCTCACGACGAGCCCGCTTAAGGGGTCTCACAGCAGAAGAGGGAGACACCCGGGGGTAACTGGACGGAGTAGCTGGGCTATCCAGCCTCCTATTAAGTGCCTCCAGGGATTGCGACATGGAGGACAGCTGAGACAACAGAGATTCATTGATCTTATTCTGAGTCTCCCATGGCCCTGAGATCACCTGAACCTCAGGGTATAGCACCGGAGCTGCTGACTCAGCAGTGCCAGCCCGGGCCTCTGGGCGTCCGCAGTTATTGCAGGACCCCTCCACCAGTGTTCCATTGCATGTAGCACAGGTAATGGTGGTCTCTGCCGCCCTAGCAGCACGCTTCCCGGCTGAGGACATCGCCACAGTAGGGGAAGATAAGCCAAAATGCAGATAACAAAACCGGGAGTCCCGGTGGCTTACCGACCGCAGTAAAGCGGTATGAGGAAGCGGTGTGTGTGTGTGACCTCCGCGACGGTTTCCGGTCTCCCCTTTGGAGTGCAGGCGCACGCTGCATACAAATCCCAACCGGGAAGTGAGGGTAAAGATGGCCGCCGACAGTGAAACTGTGGGCGGCGCCGAAGACACGCGGGAAACACACACACACACGCCCATCGATGACGTCACCGCACGGGCTGCTTCCCATCCTCCAAGCAGCCTCAGCATGAGGGAGCCGGAGCCCGCAGCGCGGGAAAAAGTGTAACAAGTTATCACACAGACTGCATGTACAAACAAACATCCGCAGCCCACGGCCTCAGCCCCTGTGACACACAGGGCGGTCAGCCAGGGTGACCCCAGCACAGGGTACACCCGCAGAACCGCGGACCCGAGGGTAACGCGCGGTCTGAGTGTCAGGCCACATAAAGTGACACACTACCCCCAGGCACACAGGAGACACCGAGTGCCTCAGTGCCGGTCCGGTCTGTAAGCACCATTTAGGGAGGCCTCGGACGGGGGTGCAGCACCAGTCCGGAGTGTAAGCACCATTTAGGGAGGCCTCGGACTGGGCTGGCTCCAGTCCGGTCTGTAAGCACCATTTAGGGAGGCCTCGGACGGAGCGGAGCTGTGCAAGGCTCCCATCTCCCACTCTCCAGAGCCCCCAGAGAGGGATGGAAAGGAGCGCAACAGCGTACCGGGAGAACACAAAGTGTCCAGGCCCTAGGCCCTCCGGTACCTCCACCTGCGTGTTCCACAAGGGTGAGCGGGGAGGCTGTCGCAGGTCCCGACTGGAACCTTTTTACCTTGTCTTCAGACGCCATCACGTAAGCTGTGAGAATGCAGTGAAGTGCAAGCAAAGCGTGATCCTCCGAGCACACTAAGTTTAAAACTGAGGATGTTCCCTGCGGTAGGGGTTTATAAGCGGAGGAGGCGGTGTCTACAAACTTGTAGTACCTAGTGTGACCTCCGGAGGGCAGTGCCCTAAACCCCATTGTCTGGGTCTCCCATTATGATGACCAGAAAAATATAAATGTCCTCACGGAGGATACTTCACCTGTCCAGCGCCTTCGGCGATGTGACCGTCTGACTGCAGGACCTCTTGTCACGTCACCATGCCGATCAGCTCCCACGTCAGCTGATCGGCTCGGTGATGTAATAACAGGTCTAACAGACCAGATGGAGACGGTCGCCTCCCTGGAGGCGCTGGGTAGGTGAAGTATCCTCAAGTGAGGACATTTATATTTTTATTACATACCAGAGGAGAGGGGGAAGAGGAGATGGAAGAGACAGGGTTATGTGCCGAGCAACGCTTCTGGGCATGCTCCGTACATAACGGAGCCGACATGGGATCCGATGTCCATAGGCTCCCATGGTAACTTCCAGCGGACCACCACAGTTCAGTGGTGTCCGATTTTGGAGACTACGACCAAAATCGTAGCAGGCTATGATTTTGGCTCCATGACTAAATTGGACCGCAACAGATGTTGCTAAAATCGGATACAAATCGGGACACATCCGATCCATTGCCCATAGGGATACATGGGAGGCAAAATCAGATCGTGTGTATCAGTTTTGACACGGATACACACGGATGCAGAGAAATTGTGATGTGAAGGCAGCCTTAATGCTGGTAGTTGGGTGTCAGACCTGTACACCCCCATTGCTGCAGTAATGTGATCATTCAGGTCCAAATAGCCCCGACCTCATTAAATCCCATCACCCAATGTTGTATGTGTGGAGCCGGATCCTATTGTTGTATGGGAATTACTCTGCACACAAATTATTATCCAAAATCGGATCAGATATCTGGTGTCAGATCCAGGCTGCAGGAATCAGTGGCGTGAGGCATGGGCTAGATGATTATTTGTTTTCAAGTACATTTCTTAATGTAACAACCCCTTAAGGCTTTGCAGTCTCTTTTATCACAGACAGGTTATAATTGATGCCGCTTTTCTTGTATTTCAGATCGTCCTGCAGGAAATCGAGTCTATGTGCACCGCGCCTCTACTACAACAGTGTATCGCTACTGTCCTAGAGATAGATTGAGAGTCAGACGATAAATCTGTAATAAAGACATTCACACTGCAGTGACTCATCCTCTTCTTCTAGGGAAAGGGGGAGGCCAACTATTCAGCATCGAACTGGTTAAAGGGAATCTGTCACCTTATTTGACCTTTCTAAACTATATCGTTTAAGCGATTAAAAAAAACGTGACATTTCAGCGATATCGTTCACGGTATTGAAGCGTGTGCTGTGGCCTTGAGTTGAGGGTTATTAGCATATCGCTTCTGTTGTAGGCACTAATGTGACTTTACTCTTAAGGGCCTGTTACACGTAGCGATATCGCTAACTATATCGATGCAACATCACAGGTTTTGTGACGTTCTAGAGACCTCGCCAGCTATGTCGTTGCATGTGACACATAACAACAACCAGCAATGAGATCACTGATCGTTGCGGAATGGCCGGGACCTTTTTTCCCCATCGTTGGTCTCCCGCTAGCCAGCATGCATCTGCATGTGTGACAGGGGCAAGACCAATGACTCCCATGCTGCGCCCTAGACAGTGAGTGATCCCAGCGACCATCAGGGGGACGCAGCATCGGTAAGTTGCTCACCAGTGATCACATAGCGATGTTCCAGCGATCGTGGCCAGGTGGGATCGCTATGTGTAATGTGGCCCTCACTCTCAGCTTCATCTCAGGCCTGTTTCACACATCCATGCAAAATGGATGTGTGAGGCTGGCTTCACACTACGGCAAGGTCCGGTCCGGTGTAAACCAGACAGCCCTGGACCGGATCAGCACACAGACCGGAGGGCCAAATGTGCCCTCCGGTCCTGTGTGCAGCTGGATGGCTGTAATTGCTGATTTTTCAAGATCGCGGCTAGCATGGAGCTAGACTCTGTCCTGAAACAACGGCGTGCAGCTGCTGGTATCCGGTTCCCAGATTCGCCTGGACCGGGGCAATCCGGCCCCATAGGCTCCCATGTTAGGCGGCCGTCACACGGAACGATATCTTGCCCGATATCGTTTAAGCGATCTCCTTTTTGATCACTTAAGCGATATCGGGCAAGATATCGTTGCATGTAATCAAGCGATTTACGATGTTAAATCGCTTGATCGTGACATCGCTGATCTGAGGTTTGGTTCTCAGATCTAGCGATGAACGATGCAACGATCTGCATCATCGTGGTGTATGACACCACAATGATCCATCTCCCAGCGACCGCGCCTATGCTGGGAGATGGTAACTATGGTACACGTCGGGTAACTAAGCGACGCGCGGCGCCTAGTTACCCGATGTGTACCATAGTTACCAGCGTTCTCGCTGGTCCACATCGCTGGTGAGTCTGTCTGTGTGACAGCTCACCAGCGATGTGAGCGATATTGTAAGCGATTGCGCGTGCACGTGATCGCTTACAATATCGCTAAGGATATCTCAGCGTGTGACGGCCGCCTTAGGGAGATCTGGCTATTTGGGGTGATTTTTCTCCCTGGACACAAAAACGTTGCAAGCAACGTTGTGTCTGGTGAGAATAAGCTGAATACTCCCGGATTCATCTGGAGAGATGGCAACCGGATGGCAGAGAGCTTCCATCTGGCCCCATAGGCTACTACGGGGCCAAAAACTGATCGGAGCTGTCTAGTGTAAACCAGACAGCCCCGGACCTAGCCATCGTGTGAAGCCAGCCTGAGACAGGCAGTTTTTTGTTTGGTGGAGGATGGGTACATCTATGAGCTATCCATGGAAAGCACACAGACAGTTGTCATTCTATATCTCCTCCCTCCACCGCTGCCTAAACCTCTCACTTCCGGGGCCGCTGTTGGGCTCAGTGCAGTGAATATTAGATTAGAGTAATGAGCGGTCCCTGAAGTGAGAGGAGCAGACAGCGCTGTAGCGAGGTATGAAATTCTTTATTTTTGAGGCTGGAATCACACACTGCAACTAAGGCGGCCGTCACACTCTTCAATTTAATGCACGATATCGCTTAAGCGATCTGCGTTTTGATCGCTTAAGCGTTATCGTTTGTAAAATCGCTTGATCGTTACATCGCAGATATGGGAGCCGGAGCTCATATCAAGCGATAAACGCTTGTTCAATCTGCTTCATCGTGGTGTGTGACACCACGATGAACGATCTCCCAGCGGCAGAGCCTATGCTGGGAGATGGTATCTATCGTAAACGTCGGGTTACTAAGCGCCGCGCGGCGCCTAGTAACCCGATGTGTACCATAGTTACCAGCGATCTCGCTGGTCCACATTGCTGGTGAGTCTGTCTGTGTGACAGCTCACCAGCGATGTGAACGATATCGTTAGCGATCGCGCGTGCACGTGATCGCTAACAATATCGCTCACGATATTGATGAGTGTGACGGCCGCCTAAGTCAGACGTGTCATGGATAATTAATTTGGAATGGCCTCCCCCTCTCTGGACGGAAGCGTCAGCTGCTTGTGTTTGTAAGCACATCTTAACTGGGGCGGCCATTCCAGGTTAATCCTCCGTGACACATCAGACTTAAGGCCCCGTTACACAGTACGATATCATAAACGATATCGCTCAAACGTCACGGGTTTGGAGTAGTTCAAATGACATTGTTGCTAGGTAGTTGCTTGTGACACAAAGATTCGATTATGATAAATCGTTGGATCGTAGATTCGACAACATGTTCTCAAATCAAATGATCCTTGATCAGCCAACCTGCTGCATCGTTGTGTGTGACACCGTGATAACTATGTCGTTAATGACTTCCCCTATTCACAACAGTGAACGAGTATTGATTGCTACATCGTTGAGCGTCGCCCACGATATCCATATATGTGACATCTCACCAACGATCTCTAAACTATGTCCTAATGACCGCACGCTCATGAGATCATTGGTGATATTGTTTCAACATTGAAGTGTGTATCAGGGCCCTTTAGTTGCATATCACATGGACAGTGATTCCAGCCTAAGGTTAAAACGTTTGGCTCTGGTTCGTGCACACGGAGGACATCTGTGGCCCACATCAGGTCTGTGCTGCCGGCAAAAAATGGACATGTCTCTGTGGAGCACACAGACATGGGTCTGCTCAACATGGAGGCATGGTCCGTGCTGAATAGCGGAAGTGTGAAGGTGGCCATAGAGAATAATGAGCCTCTGTATGTCTGTGCCTCTGGCTTTTGCTAGCACTGGCCGCACATGTGCCGGAGGCGCAGATGTCTAGATGAGGTCTCACAGGCAGATGGTGCAACATTGCTGCAATACAGAAAATGTGAGAAAAGTGCATTATGATGCTGGTTTATTTGAAACCCTCTCCAGCAGGCGAAGGACCTCCAAAACCATTCCCCATCCTTCCAAGCCAGGAGGCAACAGCAAGGGTCAGGGACTTAGTAGCCTCTATTAGCTGAAGCCAGAGGGACCCAATCTAGCTGTCACCCCAGATAGAGGACGGGGGGGGTGTTGAAGCAGAACCTGAGAGCCGCACACTGCCTCTCCTAGACCTGTCAAGAGAGGAACTTGTGAGGACGCCGCATCCTTACAAAAATCAGTGGTTTTCCCCAGATGACTATGAGCCACCCAGGGTACTAACAAGCGCACCGTACCCAGTGTGCATTATATAGATCTACAGAATCAACCATCCAAAAAACGTCATGACAAACGATGCTACACTGGGTTTTAGCCAAAAGGCTGAGAATGGAGATCTGTCACCACATTTGACCTTACTAAACTATTAATATGGGCACACAGGTTAGAAATGCTGTTATTAATCATCCCTGTCTGCCTCATATCAGATACCTTGTTGGGGAGAAATCATCTATTATCACTTTATGTAAATGAGCTGTTCCAGGATATGGGGCAGATGCTGCCTGGAAGATAATTCCACCTCCAGGGTTAGTTATAAATAAATAAAAAAGGGGGGGGGGGGGGGGCGTTTGCCAGTGTGAGAGGAGTCACTGCCAGAACAGGATAAATTTAATATGATTTCCTGCAAACACTTCTTTTTCATGGCACATTTTATTTTTGTTTTAAGTGCATTCCGGTATAGATTGCACGGCTTTGGGCTTTATTTATTAAAATGACAGACTCCCTTTAATGAAGCTTTGTGTTGAGGTCAGGCAGGATTGTGAGTGCACAGGTCATTGTGGTCTCTGTGTGGTCAGGGCTCTGGAGGCAAGGTTGGTGCCCATTTTGGGTGGAGGCAGATGTATTACTGACTTCACAGCCCTGTGTGTGGGGTAAAACATGATGAATAAACTCCCTGATGACTGTTAATAGACAATGAATGAGGTGTAATGTTTCTCTACTTCCAGCCTGAACCTCACTCCATACAGAATACTGTATACTGCTAGTGATGGAGGCAGCTGCACGTGAAGGTGTAGAGCAGGGGGTCTCAAACACACGGGCCGCATGCAGCCCACGGAACCGTGGATAACTTAAAAATGCCGCCACTATAGTGTAGGGGGCTGCTGTGATCCCCGCTGTGCTATGGCTTCCAGCCGTGGCACTGACAAAGCTCTGCTACTCAGCAAGCTCTATAAGCAAGCCACCCGCCAACAAGAGGCCCACAGCTGCCGTCAGCGTATGAAGTCACCTGTGGGCCTCTCATTGGAAGGCGGCTTGCATAGATCTTGCTCAGTGGCAGAGCCTTATCAGTGGCACAGCCGGAAGCCATAACAGTGGAGACTGGGGGTGACCACCCACTCCACTATACCGCCGGCAGGTTCAGTGTTCGAGTACCTTTAGACGTCGCAACATTGCATGCAATTTCACTTGCAACTTACTGGTTGCAGTGAAATCATGGACACATTGTTGTATTTTGTTGCTGTGAACAAATGTAACAATGTGTCCATGATTTCACTGCAACCAGTAAGTTGCAAGTGAAATTGCATGCAATGTTGCAACGTGTAAAGGTACCCTAAGAAAACTATGCTTGTGTACGTGAGTGAGACTGTGTATGGCTAGGGTCACACTACCTTAATAGCACCTTTTAACAATGCTGCGCTAAAAACTAAAAGGTACCGTCACACGCGACAATATTGCAAGCAATTTCACTGGCAATTTGCTGGTTGCAGTGAAATAATGGACACATTGTTTTATCTTGTTGCTGTGTACAAATGGAACAATGTGTCCATGATTTCACTGCAACCAGCAAATTGCAAGTAAAATTGCAAGCAATATTGCCGCGTGTGATGGTACCTTTAGATGAAATTTTCTACTGAAGCTCAGTGCACATGCAGCATTTTCCTGTGCGCTCCTGTGTGTGGCCGGTGGCAAGGTAAATAATGGGTTGCTATGGGGTAGCGTTCTGCTGAAGTGCATATGTTTTCGCTATGTGCTTCAGCAGAAAATTTCTTCTAATTCCTTAGCGCAGCACTGTTAAAAGGTGTGTGTGTGTGTGTGTGTGTGTGTGTGTGTGTGTGTGTGTGTGTGTGTGTGTGTGTGTGTCTGTGTAAAAAGGCGGTAGACCAGGTTGGGGACATCAATACAAAAGGGTACAGGATGGGGGATATTGCTACAAAAAAGGGGATCAGTATAGGGGACATTACTACAAGAAGAGGACATTAATATAATATGGTGACAAGGATGGGGACATTACTACAAGATGAAGCCCAGAGAGAGAACATTACTACAAGAAAGGGACGAGGATGGGGACATTACTACAATAAGTGAACCACAGTGGGGACATTACTAAAAGATGATCAGGATTGGATTTGAATTTACTACATTGAGGAAAAAAATTCTGGTATTACTAAAAATGTCACTAAGTCCTACAAGCAATGCGGCCCCCTGATAGAAAAAAATTGATATGTGCAGCCACCTACCCAGCTGAGTTTGAGACCCCTGGTGTAGAGTGAGGTAAGACTGTGGACAGAGCTCCAGCCTCCCACAAAATGTCAATGGCTGCACCATGGTGTATTAGGTCTGCACTGTCTGACCCTATCCTTAAAGGGACTGTCAGCACCTGGGGATAGTCCAAGCCAAGTGCAGGCACTCATGCATCATGGTGGGCTAAACCTTTAAATCCTCTTCTCTGCCTCTATGAGGCCAGAGGACTGCCGTGAGCTGCACAGAGGCTGCATGCCCTGAGGAGCTAAAGAACCTTTAATCCAATTAATGCAAGGACCTTTTAGGGTCATGTGATCACTGAAGGAACTGCAAGATGTGGGTGTGTGTGTGTCTATGAATGTGCATGTAGCAGAACTGCGTGTATAATTCACATACTGCAGATAAACACTAACAATAGATCTATTACAGTGCTACATTACCCTAGTGCACTGCTCCCCCGACTCCAGTCCTCAGGAGCCACCAACAGGTCATGTTTTCTGGATTTCCTTAGCATTGCGCAGATGTTGGGGACTCCTCATCGCTGCAGGTGATTATAATATCACCTGTCCAATACTAAGGAAATCCTGAAAACATGACCAGTTGGTGGCTACTGAGGACTGGAGTTGGTGAACACTGCTCTCATGCATTAAAATTAGTGAAAACCCCTCCAATGTAGGCTGCTTTCACACTGCGTTTTTGTGCTGTCCGAGGGGATCAGACTTTTTGCAGCACCCTTCGGACAGCAACGGGTCCAAACTGATGCCTGCAATCAGATGCCAAATAGGCATCCGATTCCGATATTTTGCAGCATCAGTTTGGATCCTCTCCCTGCTCCTCCTGTCATCTCGTCCCCCTCCTCGCTCTGCTCCCTCTTTGTCCCCTCTTTTGCCCCCTCTTTCCAGACCTTTAAAAAAAAAAAAAATCTTCATTCTCACCTCTCCACGAGGCCCGCGGTGCTTCCAGCTTCTCTTCTGCTGATGCACAGGACCTGGTGTGATGTCATAGTCACATGACCGGTTACCGCGGTAACCGGTCATGTGACTGCACTGTGACGTCAGGCCAGGTCCTAGAAGCATAGAGCCGAGCGCTGGAGGCATCGCTGGATCATGGGACAGGTGAGAATAAAGATTTTTTTTTATTTTTAACCCTTTCTTTTCACTGGATGTCACTTCTGCAATGCATGAATATACATTACAGTAATATTAGATGGCACAGAGCGATTTTAGTGTACTGAGCATGCGCAGTACACTAAAATAGGGTCCGAGGAACGATCAGCTGTTTCCCCGGACCTGCGCTCCATATGCCCAATGTTATTTGGCACGGATCAGGTCGGATTCAATTCGGTCCGATTTGACCCGCTGTGCCAAAAATCGCAGCAGGTTGCGATTTTGGGCACAGCAAAAAAATCGGCCAGAATCGGGTCCGACAAAAATCGGATGCCAATAAGGCCAAATCCGATGTGATCCGTGCCCATAGACTAACATGGGGCCAAAACCTGATCCATGGCTGTCTGTTTTACAACGGACAGCCACGGATCACAGAAAAACGCTGTGTGAAGGCAGCTTTACACCACAAGGGGAGTTTTAATAGAAAAAAACAGTTCGTCTTAGGTTATAGTCTGAAAAATATGGTAAAATATTTTAAAGATAAGATGCTAAAAAAAAAAATTCAACCATTGAAGAAAAAAAAAAAAAATATATTTTTTAAAATATTGATTGGCTTTAATGCAGTAAAGTAAGAAAAATTAGATGTTTGATATTTTCCATGTTTAAACACTAGGGGGCGCCGCTCCTGAGATTTGCCATGAAAACCTAGTGTACTTACATTACAACTGCAGTACATGTGGGCAGAGTCTCCTGACCTTCTGCAAAAGGAGTAGAGTATAAAGATCACAGTGTGGAGCCTGCAGAGATACTGACAATTACATTGTGTTGGGGGACAGCGGGCAGCGTTGATTCTGATAGTTGATGTCGCTGGCTGTAATAGATACGCTTAGCGTAACACATGCTGGAGTTAGATACAGAGCTCAGTGCAATGCATCACATCATGGGATTAGATACACAATATCTAATGTGTGAACCCCCCCCCCCCCCCCATCCACTTCTACGGGAGTACTGATGTTATGTAATTTTAATGGTTCGGGGGGGGAAATCATGCAGAAATTCTAAATACCCCCACTTCTCCCAAATATAACATTTTAGTTGTGTTACGGTAGAGCACAACACCTAACTTTGCAGCCCTTGCAAAGTAATTTCTCACCTACTGAACAACCTAGATTCCCCATATACAATGGGCCCCCCATTGCCTTCCATATAGTACAAGAGTGCTCTATACAATATAATGCAGGTCAGCATGATGAGCATTGAATCTAGTTAAGATAACAGTGATAGAGCAGAGCCATGTCAGTGTGTTCAGAGCAGTGTGATTTCTATGCTGAATGCAGTGGTGGTGGTGACCTGCAGCCTGGTACTGTAGTAATGTCAGGCTGCGATCATCGCTCACCTCCTCCCAGGCTTCTGCTCCTGGCGTCTCCTGTCATCACTCATTAAGCGGTGACAGGGGGAACATGGAGCTCACAGAGCGGCTGTGGACTTCACAGAGAAGGCGCTAATCTCCACCCACAGCTGTGACCCCAACAACCCAGGGGGGCAGTCACCAGGGGCTGATGTATTAGTGGGGCATGAGTGTCATTAGCACACTAGAAAATGCAATTATCAGTCTCCAGTAGCTGCAAAAAAAAAAAATTAAACTTAAAAGACAATTCCATTTTGCACAAAATAATTGATTATCTACTACAAAATCGCGCTGTCCCACCTGTCAAACGTCCAGCGTCCTCCTATCACAGACCAGTGGCCTCAGCTATATTTTCACACCCAAGTGATGGGTGTACAAATATGGAGCCCACTAGCAGTACAGGCACACCGTGTGGTACCGCCAGTGGTGCCACAGCCACTTAACACCATCGCAGCCTGAGTAAGTGCACAAGCTCAGGTGGCCACCATCTTTGGACACCTGGGTACACAAAGATGGTGGCCACATGAGTAAGTGTACGTGCTGGTTTAAGCCACTGCCATCTTTATACACCACAGGGGGGCTGAGAGCTCAAAGGAGAGAGTATAGAAGGTAGAAGACAGCACACAGGGGGGGGAAACAACACAGGGGTAGAAGACAGCCACCGCCCGCTCCATCGTGATGTCACTGCCCTACCAATGCGATCGCACTGGGCACTCATCCAGTATAACCAATAATTGTTCATACAAAAATTGCAGCACTTTGCCTTTAATGGGTGCCAATTCCATGTTTAGGACTCCTACCTATCAGCGGGTTAGACGTCTTCTTTCCCATTCACAATACAGCAACGTAGAGAATGTGGATTTCATTTTCTCTATTGTAGCAGATGTAAGACGCCGACAGTGGAATGTTTCCCTTTTCCTATAACCTTCAATGATGGCAGCACTCAGGCCACTTCTTACCTGGATGAAGACATGTCCACACGGTGCCCCACTATAGTGACCCATCCCTACAATGCCTCCTGACACTCCTCTACTCCCCAACATGGAAAACACATTAGCAGCCATATCTGTGACCAGATAGTGGAGGGCCCTTATTTGTGCACCTCTGCCTTTTCTCCCAAAAATCACCAGTAACCGAGAACTTAATAACATTAGATGTGACTTTACAGTACAATTTTGATAAATATCAGATCAGGATGATGGCAGCAATGTCATTCTGAGAATAGATTTATTTATAAAAACCAGTCCGGTGTCTCCGCACTCTCCTCCTCCTGTGGCCTTCAGTGTCTTCCCTTCCTCTTCCGAAGGCCACCGGTGTCTCCGCACCACCCTCCTCCTCAGGTGGTCTGCAGTGTCTCCGCACCCTCCTCCTCAGGTGGCCTT
Organism: Allobates femoralis; assembly: GCA_033576535.1. NCBI lineage: Eukaryota > Metazoa > Chordata > Amphibia > Anura > Aromobatidae > Allobates > Allobates femoralis. Next base: position 39,875,127 of record JARQOC010000004.1, on the reverse strand, counting down.
CGCCTTGTTCTGTGGCTCAGTCTCTTGCTCGTACTCTATCTCTACATACGCTCTCTTTCTGATGGCTCCTTTCAGCGGCGTCTTGCCCTTTGATTTTCCTTTGGAGGTCTTTGCTAGTTCTGCTTCATCCTCTGACGACTCCTGTTCACTGGATTCTTTCTCCTCGTCACTGCCCAATTTATCCATATCCTGCCAAGAGAACGGTGGACGACACAAGTGAATTAAACAATTGCAAAAGAAATAAATAAAATAATGCATGTGACGCTGATAATCATGGAGACAGTATCATTCGATGTCCAGAGTCTATGACATATTAACTATAGAAAGAGAGAGTCATCCTCAAGCGAGCAAATGTGCACAAGGGGAGACAGCACACAGGGGACAGCACATGAGCGGTGAAGACCGCATACAGGGAGGAGACAGCTCAAAGGAGAGAGCACACAGGGGAGAGAGAACATGAGTAGTGAAGACAGCTCAAAGTGGATAGCACAGAGGGAAGAAGCCAGCACAGGCAGGAAGAGAGTGGCCAGGGGGAAAGACAGCCGCCAGTCCAAGCGTCACAGACCCCACTCCCATCATGAAGTCACCACTCATATTGTGATGGCATCGGGCCCACATCTAGTAAGTAATAAAAGTTATGTCTGCGAGGAGGCAATCATGAAAACATTGAGTTTGCCATGGAAAAAGTTATCTGGGCAATACAAATTATCACCTATACTGATTTGTGGGGATCCGACCGCTGGCACCTGCCCTGATAGAATGAGGGACGGCACATGCTCGACCTCCGCTCCATTCATTCCCTGTGGGACTGTGGTGCGCTGTACTCTTGTTTTCCCGACAGCCACCTAGAGAATGAATGGAGCGGGGATACATCATGTGCACTGCTGCTTCGTTCTGTACAAGGGACAAAAGTTCCTTTATTTACTGATCAGACGGGACCCCCGAAGATCACTTATTTTCATCAGACAACCCCTTTAAAGGCGTACATAGACAGGTGGAAGAAGATAATGGACTATCAATGGACGTCTTCCTGCCAAACTTACCTCAAAGTCGCTCAGGTCGCTTTCATCAATGTCTTCGTCTTCCACATACTCTCTCTTACCGCTCTCCTGAAAACAGAAAGGCAAAAGGTTAGTGACTTGTACAGTATCAGACGACCCCCAGACTGTGACATCACTGACATCCTGGACTGTGACTCTGGGTTCTGCACAGTCTGGCCCAAAATGAAGTGGAAGGGTGGGGGGAAACAGTAAAGGTTAAAGTGGCATAAAACTAATAAAAGTGTGCAGAAATATAACAAAGCCGGATATGGCCATATTCATGGAAGACCGGGAATTTCCACTGTGGACATAGCTGAACCCGAATGTTTCACATGTGGATTTTCTGCAGGCCTTTGCGGATGGTGAAGATGTAACCATTGCTTTCATTGCTATATGGGCGACTATACCCTACATCTAACACATGGAGTCAGACACTCGTACCTGATCATCTTCCTCCTCCTCCTCCTCTTCTTCTTCAGACTCCGATTCGCTCGCCCCTTCCTGCTGCTCCAAAGCTTTATCAAAGGCTTGAATGGGGAAGTTGTAGATATCTCCATACTGAGAAGAAATACAAGACAGGTCACATCTTCAGCCATTAATAACACATAATGATCCCTAATAAATAAATACATCTCCCGGTTCCCTGGGATTGAGGTCAAAGATAAAAGTGCGGCATGGATGACCTGAGCTGCTGCAGTGCAAGTTCTCTGCCATTTAATAGAAGATCCCTGTGATCCCACTCATTTCATCCTTCTGGTCATTATGTGTTCATAGAGGAGTCCTCTCTAGAGCCAGATCACCAAGGGATTGAGGATTTGAGATCAGCCTGGGGACATTACAGCTGCCCAATGTTGGGACACGCCAGCTTTGTGCTCGCAGAGCTTTTCGGTGGAAGTCTGCTCCAACAAATAGCTCACATATTGCATTAAATATGCTTGAAATCCTCTTCCCATTCAGGGCTATTGTAAACCACTTTACATGTTCAGTGTTTCGAGCATTTTTTTCCCACTTCATTTTTTTGACAAACGCCTGGTGAGTATAGAAGAGGGGAAAAAAGCCATAGGAATCTGGCTCGTACACACAAATCATGGTGTCTTATGGGGGCCAAGTACACCAGAAATGCATTGATTACACTAGTCATACTGTGCCTTGTAATGCACTTTAACTAATCAAATGTATGTTAGAGACAGATTCCTACTGTTTTTTCCTGGATTATATTGGCAGAGGCGAGGCTGGTGCCCGAGCTCCACATTGAATGAGGTCTGGAACGTTGTGGGCTGCATCTTACAGAATGAGTATAAAGACAGTGCAGGTCACTTCAGTGCAGCATCTTCTGATGGAATCAGCTCTAAACTAAGCACTGACCAATCAGAAGGCTCCAAAAAATTACTCCAAAAACAAAAGGATTCAGCTGTGACGATGCACTTACAGCTGATCATCCTCATCTGGATCAAAGGCTAAGAAGCATCATCCCTCATCCTCCTCCGTATCCCTCATCCTCCTCCTCGCCATCCTCCCCTCATCCTCGCCATCCTCCCTCATCCTCCTCCTCGCCATCCTCCCTCATCCTCCTCCTCGCCATCCTCCCTCATCCTCCTCCTCGCCATCCTCCCTCATCCTCCTCCTCGCCATCCTCCCCCATCCTCCTCGCCATCATCCCCCATCCTCCTCGCCATCATCCCCCATCCTCCTCGCCATCATCCTCGCCATCATCCCCCATCCTCCTCGCCATCATCCCCCATCCTCCTCGCCATCATCCCCCATCCTCCTCGCCATCATCCCCCATCCTCCTCGCCATCATCCCCCATCCTCCTCGCCATCATCCCCCATCCTCCTCGCCATCATCCCTCATCCTCCTCGCCATCATCCCTCATCCTCCTCGCCATCATCCCTCATCCTCCTCGCCATCATCCCTCATCCTCCTCGCCATCATCCCTCATCCTCCACGCCATCATCCCTCATCCTCCACGCCATCATCCCTCATCCTCCACGCCATCATCCCTCATCCTCCACGCCATCATCCCTCATCCTCTTTCAGACAGAACTTGAAAACATGATTTCTTGCTACTGAAGCCGCAGTATGGGGTCATAAAAGGATTGTCTGGCTTATCTGCTTTAACCCTGCAGTTCTGTTCGAATTTGAAATTTTTTATATCGTTTTTAGTATAGTGTATAGTAGATCCGAACAGAACAGCAAGGTTAATAGGGGGATGGTAATCATTTGTGAATGGTTCCCTTTAAGAGGTGCATGCTCTTTAATAAATTTAGCGCGTATCTGTGCTGCCTGTGCACAAAAAAGGAAATTTATGACAGCCGTGAGCAGACATGGATCTCATCCACAAGGTGACGTATTTACAGTAACTTGTTCTCTTGTCCCTTTTAATAAACTGCACTTGTTTTTTTTTTCCGAAAATGTAAGAGTTGCTAAGTTTTGCCCATAGTACCACATTCATGAACCTTCTGAAGCCATTTTTCTGCTATAAGGGGGAACGGGAGGCTAATACCGCCCAGTTAGTGCATCCAGGCCCAATTAGGATAAATTCCAGTTCACTGCGCCTTAATATATTCCCATCCTCCATCTTACCGCTCCCTGTTTCAGGCGCTCCAGCAGTTCCTTCTCTATGGCGTTGTCCAGCTGAGCGGCCACCAGGGCTTTTTCCTGAAATTATACAATGACTATTACATTGAGGATGAACACACAAGAAAATAAGGAGAGCCGCACCCTCCTGCTATAAGGGAGATAAGAAATCACAATACCGACCTCTCTCCTCCTCTCTCTTCGTTCCACCTTCTTGCTCAACGGGACGAGTTTACGCCTTGGGGGTAAGAAAAGGGAAAGTCCATGTTATAACCGAGAACATAAAGGACAAAAAGGACAGAATAACATTCATTCATGTGACTGAAATCTTGGATATTGATGTAAATGGCGACACTAAAGTTGTAGATTTTTTATTATTACACATTATACAATAAATCAGCCATATTTACTATTAAAACATCTACCGTAATGATCGTCCAGCAGCGAGCGATCATATAAGCGCCCACGTCCTCCTGTACATCGCACTTACTGTCTGCGGAGGGTGAGTTTGCGGATCCGGATCAGGTACTGTGTGATTTTGGTGAACCTCTGCTTGCACTTGTGTCTGATGAACCGCGGCCAGTAGATCAGGTTCTCATCGATCTGGTGCAGCGCCTGCTCGTAGTTCTTGCTCAGACGAACCTGCCGAGGACAACGTCATCATTCAGGGCGGCAGATTGCTGAAAACGAACGGATGTGAGGGGTCACGAAGAAAAGTCTGGGCGGAAGGGCTGCGAGGAGCTAAGCCCCAGACACAGCTGGCACCTGTCTTTACCTGCCGCAGGAGCGGACAGCAGACGTTTAGACCCCTCGATGCTGGGACCTGAGTGGTCAGAAGTAGTGGGTGAGGGTTGGAGATAGCGCAAAGATATGTTTTCTAGGAGGCAAAAAAAGGCTGCATTCCTAACTCCTAAATGACCTTTTATTTCTTCTCACATAAGCAGCCATAAGATAATTCCTACTGATGTCACTGTGTGAGATCATGTTTCACATAGGAAACTGAATTTTTTAAGGTGCTCAGGATACATATAAAAGTGACAACATTCCTTTGATTGAATTCATTTTTCAGATTTTATCTGCGTTGCTGATGCTTCCATGCACTATATGGAGCTCACTGAACTATGGAGATGGTGAAAGAAAGGCTGCACTTCTGGCATCACCTTAGGGAACCAGACCTGCTCAGACATGATTGCGAAGCGTTAAATCAGCAACATCGAAAGATGAGGCTGCTGACTGGAGACATCGGTGCAGTCACAAGACAGCAGGTAGTCAGGACAGGGTTAAAAGGATATGGATAATCATCCTCAAAGAAGTAATGTAGACTCCTTAAAGAGGGTTTGTTCCTGGCTGCAGAGATCTTCAATGAAATTTAAATGGCTAGAGCAGTGATTGAAGCACAGCTGGCACCTGCCAGGTATGGAAGGCACTGTACACCTGCAGCTGAAGTGTGACGTATGCATGTGCAATTGGTGGTCAGGGAATTAAAGGGGAATCTGTCAACAGGTTTTTGCTATGTAGCTGAGAACAGTATGCTGTAAGGGTTAAAGAAAAAAAAACAACAACTGTGCTTCTCTTATCAAACTGTGTGCTATTGTTTACTTAATCTAAAGGCTTTAGCACCTGCTGATTACCATTACAGGACTACTTTGTCACAAGCACAACAGTCCAACACACCCCCTGTGTGACTGGACAATCTCTAATGAGAGTGGGATATGGGTGGGTGCATCAGCTGCCCAGATGAGCCTTGGACAGGCGATTTGCTCATTATCACTATCAGTACCTGTGACTATAGCCTATAAGGGCTCATCCTCCACACTTACCCGTTCCCATAATCGTGCCGGAAATGCCGCCCTCTCGATTGCCTTCATATACAAGTAACAGATGCCTGTAGGTGACAGACAGATTAGATTCTCCTCGCTCTCTGGTCAGTGTGTAATGTCACATGCTCCGGTACCTAACATTTACCTTTCTCCTCTTTAATGGTGGCATACTGGCTGTTGGCGAGTGGGCAAGACGAGCGGTTACACTGCCCAGTAATGTTGTCTTCGCTCCGGCAGAAATTCTGAGTCTTTGTCCTATAAAACGTAAGAGTTTGTTACACCGGATTGCAAGTAACCGCCCCCGCACTGACTGACAGCAGGGTCTAATGATGAGCGGCTGTCAGTAAGTGCAGGGGGCAGTTACAGCTGCTACTCTCCATACACAGAGCAGTGACTGAACCCAGAATCATTTTCTCCGGCAGTCCAGTTTAATGTGCAGGAGTCGGACAGGATCAGAATGGTATTACCCTGCAGATCAACCCCATATCTACAGATTAATAGCGATTTTACATGTGACAGACTGACTATAAAGCGCAAAGCAATCAGCTAAACATATGGGAAGATTTACAGGAGCCGACACTTACTTTATCTTGAAGGAACAGAACTGTTTATTTCCCACGATGTCCCAGATGACCTGGAAGGAAAGATCCAGACATGAGAAATGCAAAGATACAAAATAGAAAAATGTAGAAAATGACGGTGATCATCCTGGGGCTAAACAGATCAGAAATCAGAGGGGTCACTAACACTCCTGCACAAGGCAAATAGAAGTCATCCGAACCTGCTGACTTCAATGGGATCCACTGACCATCTAACACATCTGGATCCAACACAAGGGGACAGAACGATTGGGTGACATTTGTGTCCGATCATTTTTTTTGGCCTGGAGATAAATCACTGACGCGTTTGTAGCACTGTGCACAGTAAAGAGCGGTCTGAGCCGGGAGTGTGGGAGACCGGGACACGTCCACTGTGGAAACTGACACCAAAACATACTTATGGGCAATAACATATAAAACTACAACACACGGCAGGAATTTTAGTTTTTTTTTTTTTATTTCGGGAACACTTCCACTGTGTATTAAGGCCCAGTTACACGGCACGACATTGAAACGATGTCGGCAGCGATCTCGGACGTGCGGTCGTTTTTGGCATCATTTCAACATCGCTGGTGAGATGTCACACGTCTAGATTTCGTGGACGACGCACCAACGATGCGAGCAGGGATTGCTCACAAACCCTGCGAATGATCCCTGCTCGTTGCTGTGAATGGGTGAAGTCGTCCACGACATAGTTATCGCGGTGTGACATACAACGATGCAGCAGGTTGCTGGAGTTGAGATGGTCAGGTTTTCCAACATGTTGGTAAACCTGTCAACTCCGATCCAACGATTTATCGTAGCAACTTAGCAGAGTCACACGCAACGAGATTGTAACGACGTCGCTGGTACGCCTCCAAACCCGTGATGTATCAGCGATGTCATTAACGATGTTGTGCCGTGTAACAGGGCCTTTGCTGATATTAGATGCAGACGTTTATGCCATCTGACTCTACAACATTAATTATGCACTGGAGACCAAGTGACGACTTTTACACAAAGTGTGAATTCAGCCAATAAGTGATAGCAGAGGGGAGTGATGATGACAGCATTGTGGCCACACAGACCGACACACTAGTGTGATCAACAGGCATCAATCCCATGGCTCATCAGGTATGAAGGGTCATCACTATGGACAGTGCTCCCCTCCAATGTGTATATGAAAGCAGAAGGAACATCCACATCTTATCACCAGTATCTGACATCACAATGACACTGACGGCTGAGTGTATAGAGCCCACTGTCCGGAGAGTGAAGAATCCCCTTCAGTTTTTCCTCTTTGCCCCCCACTTACACAGATGAAGAACAAAATATTCCCTTCACCCCCACTGCGAACACAAAGATGCCTGGACCAAGATATCTAAAGTGATTTAGCATTATTTTTAATTTATTGCACTGCTTGAGTTGTGCTTTAAATCTAAGTACCCAGCTCCTTCTGCTGCCTTCATGCTTTTCCAGCTTTACTCCAGTCGGTCTCTAGTGATTTGTGACTGACCGGTAGCTCCAGTGTTTCATGGAGTGCACTGCAGGTCACTTTCCAATACATCTCTATGGGGACCTTGTTCTGGCCTTGTTCTCATATGGCCACTTTACACACGGCAACAGGAAGATAGAAACCGGCAGGTGTCGGAGACAATTGTACCTTTTACCTTTAAAACACCTTGAAGTGGCTGCGTGTAATTCAGGTATCTGCAAGGTGTTTTGAAGGTAAAAGGTACAATTGTCTCCGACATCTGCCGGTTTCTATCTTCCTGTTGCCGCGTGTAAAGTGGCCAATAGGGATGCATTGAGCACCAGTGACATAACTTCTGATTTGCGGCCAGTTAGATGCTATGGGCACAAGATGGCGAGCGGGATCAGAACGGCCTCGGTACAGTATGAAAAGACTGAAGGGCGAGTATAAGATCGGGGGCAGCGGGACTTACATTTACAGTGCCACTACAGTGGTGAAAAAAACCCAATGCTGTTGTGGTGCTTTAAAGTGTAAACGCCGTTTAATTTTAAGGTATTATAATAAACTTTCAAATATTCTTCATAAGTGAAATATGGAAGAAAACCTTTCAAAGATCTTCCACAAGATGTCCCCACTAGACTGTGTCTAAACCTTATATATAAGAGTGTAGAAGGGGCTGCACAGCGTGCCTGGGTACAGGAGATCAGTGTATAGTCAGTTTACCTCAGATAAAGGATGCTCCAGGGTGTCAGCACAAAGCTGTGCTGTCCCTTTATAAGGCACCGAGTATAGGGGGAGTAGGCTGAACAGCTTACTAGTGACTTCTATCTGAAGTGCATGGACAATTTAAATGGTTGTAGGAGGCTGCTCATCTCCTCTCTACAGATACTGTGCACATGCCCCGGCCAAGATCTGCACATAAGAGCCCTCTAACTGCAGGTGTGAGCATTGTGTCCCCTTGTTGATATTGAAAAAAAGCTGGGGCCTAAACACAATGGTGGCATCAGCTGTCATCACCAGGGCTGTGGAGTACGAGCTGGGAGAAAATGGACCGAATATTGATTATTTAATCATAATGATTGAAGACTGATGTTACTATTGTACTATAATAAATGAATCACTTAAATATGAGCTGTGTATGAAGGAGTCGGAGTCAGGGAAATTAAGGAGTTGGAGGTTTGGCTTACCGACTCCACAGCCCTGGTCACCACTAGTACCAAGAATGCACTAGATGCCAGGGCTGTGGAGTCAGTAAGCCAAAGCTCCGACTCAGACTCCACGGCTCATGTTTGAGTGATGCATTTATTTTAGTACAATGGTAACATCAGGCTTTAATCATCAATATTATGATACAATAATCAAGATATTCAGATAGAACATAATAATTCAGAATATTTCACACATTCAGCATTGAGCTACTGTACTCAACTTATTATATATAGTAGGAGTTGGTCCATTTCATACCGACTCCACAGCCCTGATAGATGCCAGGGGCTAAAAACTGCAACTGCCGGATCTATGAGGCCAAGAATAACAAGAAAGGTAATGTCCCTCTGTGCCAGCTCCTCTGGGGGTGACGCCGTTTTCCTTGTTATAAGTGATCAGCATGTGACCGCTGAGGGGCCACTGATTGGCTGCAGCGCTCACCTGCCAACGCATGGTAAAGAGCGATGAGAGAAGTAATGGAGCATTTCAGGGTATTGCAGGTGACTATGATCACATCGCTTCCAGCTCTTTATAGTGACGGCCTATGTTTTTAGGATACATCATCAATACCAGATGGTTGTGGGTGAGACACCTCACCATTCAGCCAGTCAGTGCGGGTCACACCTGCTCTATGGTATGTACATCCACCTATACTTGATCACTCAGCGGAGACCTGCAGTACCAGCTGCGGCCACTACACAGGAGGGGGCGCTGTGCTGCTGCCCTGGTCACATCCGGCCGCAGAGAGCTGCTGATTGGTGGAAACATCACACCTGACCCCAATACTACAGGACTGCACAGTCCTATAAGCTACACTGGTGTCAGGGACACAAGGAGAAGTCACCTGACTGCTATGGAGTAACATGAAGAGTTATAATGTAACAATCCCCCTGGATATAAAGTATGTACACCCCCCGTCACTAGAATGGGAGCTGAAGGGGCACCAGAGAGGGCCCTCCCGCCTGTAGGCGCCTTCACCACATACACCACCCCGCCGCCTCCTTACATCGTCGTGCTGCATCCCGGCGGCCTCTCGTTCCTTCTCTCCTCCCGGGGAATCACTCTGTACACGCGTGTAGCCTCACAGAGCCGCCATATGCAAAAGGACAGATCTCGCGAGACTTACTACGTCACTTCCGCACACAGACACCGCGAGTCTCCGTCCAACAGAGCAGACGGAGGCTGTGATTGGTCAGCGTACTGCACATATTAGCATATGGAACGTCATAGCATACGGAGGCTGTGATTGGTCGACTGATTTCAATATTAGCATATGTAATGAGCATGGTGAAAGAAGACCTGATTGGCCGATCCCGTGCATATATTAGCATGTGTAATTTCACTCTGTACTATTATGATATCTCAGTTAATATTCCTATTATCGCTATGTCTTCAGTATATAACTGCTCATGTGACGGCGCTGTGTGACGTGACGTGCCTGTGGTAAAGTCTCCATGATGTCGGTGGAGGTGTCCGCCCCCGGGGTGATCCCGCCGCCCTGTTGCTCTCTGATCCTTCTGGTTCAGAAGTGTGATGAATGGGAGATCACGCGGCTGTGTGACATGTGCGGCCTCTTGTTACGACGCAGCACATTACCTTTCTGAATCTGAACCAGAGGATCCATGTGGAGCAATGTCCACCAATCACCAAAGTGTTTTGCTCCAATCAGCATGCAGCTTTCTTTAAATGATAATTTCAAATTGAATGTTAGCTGTGCTGTGATTGGTTTCTGGATCATAAGAGTGTGTGATCCTCCAATCAGCAGGCAGCTTTCATAAATTGATACCTCACGTAAGATGCTGGGCTGTGATTGGGTGTTGGATTATAAGGGGAGGAGCCACTTATTTTTTGTATTTGTGCTAAAAAAAATCCATTCCCTTGATCTCTGTTGTGTTTTATATCCTTTGGCCCGGGCATTCTACATTTATGTGTTCTGTGGGTATAACTCCCCAATAGGAGATCAGAACACCACAGATAAACCATTACAGTCTCCCTCAGAGCACAGCCCAACCAGTGCGGTCCCTGGCCAGTGCGGGCCCCCAATTAATGCGGCCCCCTACCAGTGCGGGCCCCCAATTAATGCGGCCCCCTACCAGTGCGGCCCCCTACCAGTGCGGTCCCCCTGACCAGTGTGGCCCCCTACCAGTGCGGTCCCCGATTAGTGCAGCCCCCACCAGTGTGGTCCCCCTGACCAGGGCAATCCCCGATTAGTGCTGCTCCTGATTAGTGTGGCCCCCGACCAGTGCAGCCCCCAACTAGAACAGTCCCCGACCAGTGTATGGCGCCCCACCTGGTCAGGCGTCACAGTTGGGGTATTGCACCCATAAATGAGTGTGCGGTTACCCCTGTTACAACAGTATACAAATCTTCTTCAGGAGGCTCCCATCCTAGCACTCCCACACACACACACTTAGGCAGATGGCAGAGGTCCCGTACCTTGGGGGGAGTTAGGGGAGGAGGGAGGACACACAGTGGAGTTTCAGTCGGCACTGAGGGAAGACGGACAACGGGGATCCTCCGAGTGAATGAAGGAGGAATCCCAAGGAGGGGGCCTGGAGAGAGCAAACAGGCAGCCCAGACAGAAGGAGGGAAGCCCCCGAGCGCCCATACCCAGGAGGGAACCCTGGTTTGCTTTACCAGAGCACCGGTTCCGAAGACGATGAGGGAGTTCAGCCCCTCAACGAGAACACCGGAGGTCGCGGACCGTTTACCGGCCCCGACACCCTGTCCAGAGGAATTGTCACACCAGGATTCCCATCTACAACGGACCTGGTACCAAGTGGGCACCTCAAGACAGGTATAGAGAGCAGGACACAGGGCAGACCAAGCAGGCATTCCACGGGAGACTCCCAGAGACTTTGCAGCCCGTTGCCAGCTATTTCGTCCAGAGACTGTTACCTGCTGTGAACTGTATTACCATCTGCATCGTTCCAGTAAAGCACCCTGGTAGCGTGAACGAGTCTCCGTGTCTTTGTCTCTCCGCTACGCCAGGCCCCGACTCATCCATTCGCCCATCACCAGCACCCCTACCATCACCGGTGCATCTCGGCCCCAGGGGGGTTAGCTCCACCTGCAGGGAGTGGTACCATCAAGGCCGCTATACCACCACCCTCCGGAGGACTGAAGCGGCGCTGGTGCTCAATCACCAGAAGCTGTGGGTGGCGTCACGAGAACTATTATAATCTTTATTCCCCTGTACATACCTCTTTTTTTTTAAAGTTCAGTCCCCGGGGCCACGGGTCTGGGCAGGTCACCAGTGACATCCCTACCGCAGCGGAGGGCCCGGATACCCAAGTCCCCACCGCCCCGGGCGACACCAGTGCGACCCCGTCCCGTGCAGCCCCCGATCAGTGCAACCCCCAGGCACCTGTCGAAGCATTGCTGTATGTCGGGTCATGGTGGGTGATCGTGTATATTTCTTAATAGTATCTATTTATTCATGGGTATCTCTGTATAGATTTGTTACATTTTGGCTTGTTTGCTCTACACAATGCAATTCAAATACCTCGGTGAACAGTTATTTGTGAAAATCTATTATATAAAAGTCCTATCCAGTCTGTGTGTCTGTACGTTTGGCCCAAAAACAGCGCCACCTATAGGACATTGTGCGCATTAACCGTTAAACTGGCTTGTGAAGAACCCGAAAGTTTGGTTGATCAGTCTAAGAAAACAGCGCCACCTATAGGACATTGTGACAGGGGGCACACACACCATCCGAGACACTGGCCGTAGAGCAGGCATTCATCAAAAAAAAACTCACCAAAAACTAGCCATGTAAAACATCCATTGCACCTAGCAGGAGGCTGCCGGCTCCACTGAGCGGTAACACAAGTGTCTGAATACCGGAGCTCAATCTCCTGCAATCAATCCTGCATTTATTTTTTTCTGAACTTATGTCCTCTTTTCGGTGATTTTTTCAGAATTTTGCTTATTTACCACTAAACAAACATATGGTTAGGACTTGTAAGCATGAGGGCCCTTGACGGTGGGTTACCGGCTTACGTATTTTGGCCAAAATATCCACAAACACCTCACGTCATCATCTTTAGTGTTTTATTGCACCTTTTTATCTTTTGCAGTTTGTGGCTGAGCCCTCTGGGGGGCGTCTGTTATTTGTGATGCATAGACATGGTGCGGAGCAGCTCACCTGGTCTAATAGCAGGGCGTGACCAATAGGCTGCAATCTGAGGCTTTGCGTCACATGTGCATGGATGACTGATGCTCAGTGGTAACCTTGTGTCTACAAATACCACGAGTCACCTCCCCCATAGCATGGCTGGTCGCAGGTGCCACAGCCGCCCCCAATGCTTGGTTGGTTGCAGGAGATTGAGCTCCGGTATTCAGACACTTGTGTTACATCTCAGTGGAGCTGGCAGCCTCCTGCTAGGTACAATGGATGTTATACATGTCTATTTTTCAGTGAGTTTTTTCTGAATTCATGTCCTTTTTTTGGGCATTCATTATCGCCTACGCCTGGATCCGCTCCATCATACCTTTGGGGCCTATTCTGTGTACAGGGAGAAAGATGTCGCACCAGGGGTGAATGAGACACAATACAATGGGGGAGACACAGCACAAGGAAAAGAGAGAACGCACAGGAGGAAGAGAAAGAGCTAAGGGGGAAAAGAGAATTCACAGGAGGAAGAGAGAGTGCACAGGGGAGAGACAGCACAAGGGAAGAGAGAGCACACAGGGAGAAGAGAGCGTGCATGGAGAGTAGAGACAGCACAAGGGAAGAGAGAGCACACAGGGAGAAGAGAGAGTGCATGGGGGGGAGTGAATACAAGGAAAGGGAGAGCGCACAGGAGGAAGAGAACACAAGAGGAGAAGGAATGCACAGGTGGGAGTGACAGCACAAGGGGAGAGAGCAGAGGGATGAGAAACCTCACAAGGGGAGTAAGAGTACAGGGGAAGAGAGGCAGCACAAGGGGAGGGAGAGCACATAGAGGGAAGAGATGGCACAAGAGGAGAGTGAATGTACAGTGGGAGAGAGTGCACAGGGGGAGAGAGCACAAGGGGAGAGAGCGAATGGGGAAAGACATCACAAGGGGAGAGAGAGCATGCACAGGGGGAAAATAGCATGCATAGTGGGGAGAGAGCGCACAGGGGAGAGAGACAGCACAAGGGGAAGGAGAGCACAGGGAAAGAGACAGCACAAGAGGAGAGGGAGCGAATAGGGGAAGAGAGACAGCACAACGGGAGGGAGAGCGAACAGGAGGATGTACCTTGAACTGCTTTAATGCACTGTACAGTCCCCATGAATGTTCACCCACCATTTTCAGTCCATGTTTTGCTGTTGTATTATTTTTCATGTATATGTTCTCTATTTTGTTCAGTTACTCAATAAACTTGACATGTTTTGATTATCTTTGTCCTGGTGCAACAGGCCAGAGTAACCCCCCACCCAGAATATTCCCAGGGTTAAAGTGGCCTAGGCCAGATTATACCCTTTTGGGCCAGAATATACCATGGGTGTATTATGGCTCAGCCCAAACTATACCCCAGGGTATAATCAATAACAGGGCCTCAGGCAGCACACAGGGGCCCCAGGCAGCACACAGGGGCCCCAGGCAGCACACAGGGGCCCTGGGCAGTGCACAGGTCCCCAGGCAGCATACAGGGGCCCCATGCAGAGCACAGGGGGGAAGAAACAGTGCACAGTGCCCCAGACAGGACACAGGTAGGCAAAGACAACGCAAGGGGCCCCAGGCAGCGGACAGGGCTCCAAACAGTGCACAGGGCCCCAGGCAGCATACAGGGGCCCCAGGCACCATACAGGGGGGCAGAGAAAGTGCAAGGGGCTCCAGGCAGCACAAAAGGGCCCCAAACAGCGCACAGGGCCCCAGGCAGCGCACAGGGGGGCAAAGAAAGCGCAAGAGGCCCCAGGCAGGACAAAAGGGCCCCAGACAGCGCGTGGGGCCTCAGGCAGTGCACAGGGGGCGGAGAGAGCACACGGTACCCCAGAAAGTGCAAGGGGCCTCAGGGAGCACACAGGGGCCCCAGGCAGCACACATGGGGCAGAGACAGCTCTTGGAGCCCCAGACAGCGCACAGGGGTAGAGACCCATGTGCACTATCTCTGCCTCCCTGTGCACTGTCTCTTCCCCCCTGTGTGCTGTTTGGGACCCACTGTGTGCTGTCTGGGGCCCCAAGAGCTGTCTCTGCCCCCTGTGTGCTGTTTGGGTCACCCTGTGTGCTGTTTGGAACAACCTTGTGCGATGTCTGGGGCCTTGTTCTTGATTATATCACTTGATCCTGTGCAATGTCTGGGGCTCCTGTGTGATGTGTTATGTCTGGGGTCCCAGTGCGGTGTGATGTCTGGGGTCCCTGTGCGCTGTCTGGGGCCCTTGTGCGCTGTCTGAGGCCTCGTGCTGTCTCTGCCCCCTGTATGCTGCCTGGGGACCCTGTGTACTACCTGGGGCCCCTGTGCACCTGTGGTTTTCTTTTAACAAGTATTGGAGAAAGGCTGGAGAACAGGATGAGGGATATAATATAAGGATGGGCCCCAGAATGGAGACAGTGTACAGGGATGTAGAACATTATTACTGGACGGGCCCAGGATGGGGGACATTATATCAGGAAGGGGCCCACAAAGGAGACATTATACAAGGATGAGGAACATTATTACTGGAAGAACTCAGGATGGGGAACAGAAAGAAAATATTATACAAGGATAGGAAGGGCCCCAGAAAGAGATATTATACAAGGATGGGGAACATTATTACTGTAGGATGCATATATTAGCATATGTAATGATCATGGCGAATGGAGACTATGATTAGTCTAATCGCTGCATATATTAACATATTTATTACCATGGCAGACAGAGATTGTGATTGGCCGATCCCGTGCATATATTAGCATGTGTAATTTCACCCTGTACTATCATGATATCTCGGTTAATATTCCTATTATCGCCCTGTCTTCAGTATAAAACTGCTCATGTGACGGCGCTGTGTGATGTCACGTGTCTGTGGTAAAGTCTCCATGATGTCGGTGGTGGTGTCCGCCCCGGGGTGATCCCGCCGCCCTGTTGCCCTCTGATCCTTCTGGTTCAGAAGTGTGATGAATGGGAGATCACGCGGCTGTGTGACATGTGCGGCCTCCTGTTACGACGCAGCACATTACCCTTCTGAATCTGAACCAGAGGTTCCATATGGAGCAATGGACAGTGTGTCCACCAATCAGCAAGTGGCTTTCATAGTGTGTTCTATTCAAATAGAGTGTCAGCTGTGCTGTGATTGGTTGTTGTTTTAAGGCTAAGGTTCACCTTTTGCCTTGGGTTATTTTCTTTTTGTGTTAAAGGGATCCTGACCTCATAAAATGCTCCCCCAGCCTCTTCATACCTGTCCCTGCACCATGCTAATACATTTCCATGCATCCCTTTGTGTTTATAAAGCGTTCTTGTATAAAGTTTATAAAAGTGTATTCTATACCTATCTGATATGTGGGATTCTTAAATGTTGAAACTGCAAAAGGCATGCCTTTCTTCTTTTCCCCACCACCTGCTTGCTAATTATGTACGCCCCGATGGGCGTGCTATAGAGAGAGCGCGTCAGAAAATCAGCGGTAATGCCGCTATGACGTAAATCGCGTCGTATCCGGTTTTACCCACTGACGACCTCGCGATGCGTAGTGCGTATGCGCGAGGAGTGTTCACGGCAGCTTATCACAGATAAGGGCTGCTTTACACTTCGAAATATCGCAACGCATTATCGATAAAAAATCACGTGGTGTGGCCGTTGCAGTTGATATCGTTCGTGCATTGTGTCGTGTAAATGGGCAATGTGATGCGAAAAAACCTACCTACAATATTGCAAGAAGATTGTGCAAGCCCTTCAACCGTACGATATTGTATATGCGATGTGGCAGGATCATGCTGTGTGACAGCGCAACTACGATTTGGAGCGCAACTTCCCTTATTCACTACAATGTTAAATGCTCTTTTCCTGGGTTGCTCATACACAGCGTAGAAAAGGGGCGTACAACATCGTAGTTGCGTTGCCTGCCGATATCTCCCTGTGTGACATCTACTATGCGATCTTGGACAAGTGCCAAAAACGTGCGCGCTCCCGTGAGATGGTATGCAATATCGGAACGATATCGAGACGTGTAAAGCGGCCCTCACTCACAGTGAATGATCCACTTAGTTCTCTGCTGCCCACTCCCCATATAATGAATATGCATGTCACACATTCACACCACATCACTGCACAGGAGATCACTGGGAAAGAGGGGCTTTATTCTCCTCTCTGCTCCCTGTGTTTGCAGCATCACAAGAGGTCAAATACAACACAGAAACTGTCACAACAGGGATAACTGCTTAGAGAAACAAATTGAGTCTAGATAAGGCAGATCTGTAATAGCTCTCTCCTAGTGTGTCCTCATCAGAACAGAAGCTATCGAAACCTGACACTGCACTGTCTGAGAGGGAGTGCATAATTACATGACAGTTTATACAGAACTAGGACTATTCCTGTTTGCTTATAATGGAGAGGAATAATCCAGGAGCTCACTGCAGGGTCTGACAATGCTGGTAACATGGAAACTACAAACAGTACAATAATGACTTTACATGTTTTTAAAAGGTCTGCCCAGGCACAATTCAAGGGTAATATTAGTATCATACTGAAAAATGACCTGACAGTGTCCCTTTAACCCTATAAATTAACCCTAGAAGTGCAGGTTGTCAGCAATAAACAAAGCAACACTGAGGTTATAGGAGTCAGATTGTGGAAACCGGTACGGCCCAGGATGGGGAACATTATATCAGGAATGGCCCCAGAAAGAAGACATTATACAAGAATGGAGAACATTATTACTGGATGGGCCCAGGATGGGGGACATTATACCAGGAAGGGCCCCAGAAAGAATACATTATACAAGGATGGGGAACATTATCACTGGACGGGCCCAGGATGGGGGACATTATACCAGGAAGGGCCCCAGAAAGAATACATTATACAAGGATGGGGAACATTATCACTGGACGGGCCCAGGATGGGGGACATTATACCTGGAAGGGCCCCAGAAAGAAGACATTATACAAGGATGGAGGACATTATTACTGGGCCAGCCCAGGATGGGAGACATTATACCAGGAAGGGCTCCAGAAAGAAGATATTATACAAGGATGTGGAACATTATTATTGGAAGTGCCCAGGACGGGGGACATTATACCTGGAAGGGGAAAGGAAGGAGAACTTTATTACAGGAAGGGGCAGGATCATCACACACCGTTCCTCCTCTGCTCCACACACTTTGTCAGAGCTGGGTAAAAATGGCGTAAAAATGCCGAAATCAAAAAGTTTTTATGCAACTTCAATTACACAAAAATGTGAACTTTTTCTAAGCTTTATTTTTGCCAGAAATCTGGAGTAAAAGCTTTGATGAAATCGGGGTATTAACATTCTAGTCTTAATGGGGAACTCTGGGGAGATAACATTGCACTGTTCCTGCCCTCCTACATGATGAAGCTGAGCTGTACACTGCAGTTCTAGGATCTATAGATCACTTTTAAATCCATAAGATCACCTCTGCTCCTCAGCTCTCCCCCCTCCCTCAGGGGACGTCCCAGAGAGCAGGGGGTGTGGCCATGGCTCCATGCTCCTCCTACCTGCCTGCCCTCAATAACGGATGAAGACTGTGATTGCACAATATGATGCATGTATTAGCATATATTATGAACATTGCGGATGGAGCCTGTGATTGGTCGGTTCACACATGTGATGTCACAGCATATAATGAGATTTGTAAATTGGCTTCATATACTATCATAAGTAATGAAGGCTGTGATTGGTCAATGTACTGCATATATTAGCATATGTAATGACCATGGCGATTGGAGCCTATGATTAGTCTAATCGCTGCATAAATTAACATATTCACTACCATGGCAGATAGTGATTGTGATTGGCCGATCCCGTGCATATATTTACATGTATAATTTCACTCTGTACTATCATGATATCTCGGTTAATATTCCCATTATCGCCCTGTCTTCAGTATATAACTGCTCATGTGACGGCGCTGTGTGACGTGCCGTGCCTGTGGTAAAGTCTCCATGATGTCGGTGGTGGTGTCCGCCCCCGGGGTGATCCCGCCGCCCTGTTGCTCTCTGATCCTTCTGGTTCAGAAGTGTGATGAATGGGAGATCATGCGGCTGTGTGACATGTGCGGCCTCCTGTTACGACGCAGCACATTACCCTTCTGAGCCTGAACCAGAGGATCCATGTGGAGCAATAGACAGTGTGTTCACCAATCAGCAAGCTGCTTTCATGGTGTGATATATTAAAGGAGAATGTTAGCTGTACTGTGATTGGTTGTTGTTTTAAAGTAGAGATTCAATTTTGGTGTTGGGTTGTTTTCTACTTGTGTGAAAAAAAAAATCACATTAGGTATCCTCTATCTCTGCGGGGAAGAAGTAGATGAATTCTGGTGCCACCTATTGGAAGTAGCAATCCTAAAAGTCAAAGTTGACTCTATAATAAGCTTTATTATATGGGATTGATATTGACTTTTAGGATTGCTATTTCCAATAGGTGGCGCTAGAGTTTGTCTTCCTTTCTAAAGGGACACTTTGCATATTTACCAAAGGAGCATTACGGCTTAGACGTCTTCTTGGGCCGGCTTCACACCACGGTTTTTGCCTCTCAAGGTTGATCCGTTTTTATTTTGTGCAGCATCCACCGGACAGAACCTGACAGGACAGGATGTGCAGAAAGTGTAGCCAAATATGGCCTCAGATTCTGTTTTTTTGCAGGATTCATTTTCTGCCGCTGTCCATGGTGCTGAAGTCTTCCTGTGTCTGCTCTGCTGCTGTCCATGGTGCTGAAGTCTTCCTGTGTCTGCTCTGCTGCTGTCCATAGTGCTGAAGTCTGCCTGTGTCTGCTTTGCCGCTGTCCATGGTGCTGAAGTCTGCCTGTGTCTGCTCTGCCACTGTCCATGGTGCTGAAGTCTTCCTGTGTCTGCTCTGCCGCTGTCCATGGTGTTGAAGTCTACCTGTGTCTGCTCTACTGCTGTCCATGGTGCTGAAGTCTGCCTGTGTCTGCTCTGCCGCTGTCCATGGTGCTGAAGTCTGCCTGTGTCTGCTCTGCCACTGTCTATGATGCTAAAGTCTGCCTGTGTCCGCTCTGCTGCTGTCCATGGTGCTGAAGTCTCCCTGTGTCTGCTCTGCCGCTGTCCATGGTGTTGAAGTCTACCTGTGTCTGCTCTACTGCTGTCCATGGTGCTGAAGTCTGCCTGTGTCTGCTCTGCCGCTGTCGATGATGCTTAAGTCTGCCTGTGTCTGCTCTGCCGCTGTCGATGATGCTTAAGTCTGCCTGTGTCTGCTCTGCCGCTGTCCATGGTGCTGAGGTCTGCCTGTGTCTGCTCTGCCGCTGTCCATGGTGCTGAAGTCTGCCTGTGTCTGCTCTGCCGCTGTCCATGGTGCTGAAGTCTGCCTGTGTCTGCTCTGCCACTGTCCATGGTGTTGAAGTCTGTCTGTGTCTGCTCTGCCACTGTCCATGGTGCTGAAGTCTGCCTGTGTCTGCTCTGCCGCTGTCCATGGTGCTGAAGTCTGTCTGTGTCTGCTCTCCTGCTGTCCATGGTGCTGAAGTCGGCCTGTATCTGCTCTACTGCTGTCCAAGGTGCTGATGTCTGCCTGCGTCTGCTCTGCCGCTGTCCTTGGTGATGAATTCACAGCCTGTGCATGAAATACTGCTGTCCATGGTGCTGAAGTTAGAACAACAGGATTTCTGAGCATGCTCTGTGCCACAAATTGGATCCGGGAAACAATCTGATTTTTTCACAGATCCGGCACCATAGACTCCCATGTTTTGGGAACCGGATTTTGCCGGATTCGGTTTTGTCCGATTTTTGCACCGGAAACGAAAAATGCTGCCGCCTCCGGTTTTGGGGACGGTAAAAAACCTGACAAAACCGGATCAGGCACAGAATACACAAAACCTGATGACCAAATAGGAACAATCCGGCTCCATAGGGATACATGGGGGCAAAACCGGATCAGGTTCTGTCCGGTGCAAACCAGATAGGAACCTGATGCACAAAACCGTGGTGTGAAGCCGGCCATAGACAGGAAGGTGAATCGCTCCATAGGGAGGAATATTGTCATTTGTTTTATTATAACTTTCTCACTCTTTGTGATTGTTTTTATCCTATTTTTATGTGATCTGTGGTTATAAATGTGAGAGGAGCTCAGAAAACCACAGCACCGAGCACCTTCATATCACTATTAACCCTATACATTAACCCTAGATCTGCAAGTAAGGAGCCTTTTCCAAGGTGACAAGTTCCCTTTAAGACTCACAATGAGCTCTCTGATGGGCCCCCAGTTAACTCATTCTGCAGCCTGTAATAGACAGCACAAGACAGAGGTTATAGGAGTCAGATGGCGGAAATTTTTAAATGAAACCTTATTGAAAAAATTGATTTTTAAATCTTAATATATAGGTAGGGGTGTAACGATCATGGTCACAGGCGGTGCGCCCACCCCAGGCTGATGCTGGAGGGCGCTCCGCTGACATCAGTGCTTTTTTCAGCTAGATGTGCGTCTGAGAAGGCGGCTGTCATCAGTGCCAGTGACTGGCGGCACATTGTAGTGACATACGCTGCCCATCGCTTGTACACTGAACTCAGCTGCCGGCTTCTGTGCCAGCTATAAAAGAGGACTCCGCACGACATGGGGCGGGGGAAGGTAAGAAGAATTGTTGTTTTTTTTTTTTTTTTAGATTTGTTGCAGGAGAGCCACAAATGAGGGACATTATTACTGGAAGGGGCCCAGGATGGAAGATATAATGCAATGATGAGGGACATTATTACTGGAAGGGGCCCAGGATGGAAGATATAATACAAGGATGAGGGCCATTATTACTGGAAGGGGCCCAGGATGGAAGATATAATACAATGATGAGGGCCATTATTACTGGAAGGGGCCCAGGATGGAAGATATGATACAAAGATGAGGGCCATTATTACTGGAAGGGACCCAGGATGGAAGATATAATACAAGATGAGGGACATTATTACTGGAAGGGGGCCAGGATGGAAGATATAATACAAAGATGAGGGACATTATTACTGGAAGGGACCAGGATGGAAGATATAATACAATGATGAGGGCCATTATTACTGGAAGGGGCCCAGGATGGAAGATATAATACACTGATGAGGGCCATTATTACTGGAAGGGGCCCAGGATGGAAGATATAATACAAAGATGAGGGACATTATTACTGGAAGGGGCCCAGGATGGAAGATATAATACACTGATGAGGGCCATTATTACTGGAAGGAGCCCAGGATGGAAGATATAATACAAAGATGAGGGACATTATTATTGGAAGGGCCCAGGATGGAAGATATAATACAATGATGAGGGACATTATTACTGGAAGGGACCCAGGATGGAAGATATAATACAATGATGAGGGCCATTATTACTGGAAGGGCCCAGGATGGAAGATATAATACAATGATGAGGGCCATTATTACTGGAAGGGGCCAGGATGGAAGATATAATACAAAGATGAGGGACATTATTACTGGAAGGGGCCCAGGATGGAAGATATAATACACTGATGAGGGCCATTATTACTGGAAGGAGCCCAGGATGGAAGATATAATACAAAGATGAGGGACATTATTATGGAAGGGCCCAGGATGGAAGATATAATACAATGATGAGGGACATTATTACTGGAAGGGACCCAGGATGGAAGATATAATACAATGATGAGGGCATTATTACTGGAAGGGGCCCAGGATGGAAGATATAATACAATGATGAGGGCCATTATTACTGGAAGGGGCCCAGGATGGAAGATATAATACAAAGATGAGGGACATTATTACTGGAAGGGGCCCAGGATGGAAGATATAATACAATGATGAGGGCCATTATTATTGGAAGGGGCCCAGGATGGAAGATATAATACAATGATGAGGGCCATTATTACTGGAAGGGGCCCAGGATGGAAGATATAATACAATGATGAGGGCCATTATTACTGGAAGGGGCCCAGGATGGAAGATATAATACAATGATGAGGGCCATTATTATTAGAAGGGGCCCAGGATGGAAGATATAATACAATGATGAGGGCCATTATTACTGGAAGGGGCCCAGGATGGAAGATATAATACAATGATGAGGGACATTATTACTGGACGGGGCCCAGGATGGAAGATATAATACAAAGATGAGGGACATTATTACTGGAAGGGGCCCAGGATGGAAGATATAATACAATGATGAGGGACATTATTACTGGAAGGGGCCCAGGATGGAAGATATAATACAATGATGAGGGCCATTATTACTGGAAGGGGCCCAGGATGGAAGATGTGATACAAGGTAGAGGGCCATTATTACTGGAAGGGGGCCAGGATGGAAGATATAATACAAAGATGAGGGACATTATTACTGGAAGGGGCCCAGGATGGAAGATGTGATACAAGGATGAGGGCCATTATTACTGGAAGGGGGCCAGGATGGAAGATATAATACAATGATGAGGGCCATTATTACTGGAAGGGGGCCAGGATGGAAGATATAATACAAAGATGAGGGACATTATTACTGGAAGGGGCCCAGGACGGAAGATATAATACAAAGATGAGGGACATTATTACTGGAAGGGGCCCAGGATGGAAGATATAATACAATGATGAGGGCCATTATTACTGGAAGGGGCCCAGGATGGAAGATATAATACAATGATGAGGGCCATTATTACTGGAAGGGGCCCAGGATGGAAGATATAATACAATGATGAGGGACATTATTACTGGAAGGGGACCAGGATGGAAGATATAATACAAAGATGAGGGACATTATTACTAGAAGGGCCCTGGATGGGTGACCTTATTACAGGAAGGGGCCAGGATGGAGGATATTATTACAAGAAGGGGCCAGGACAAAGGACATTATTACAGAAAGAGGCCAGAATGAAGGACATTTTACTGGAAGGGGTCAGGATGGAGGATATTATTACAGGAAGCGGATAGGATAGAGGACATTATTACAGGAAGGGACCCAGGATGAAGGAGATTATCACAGGAAGGGGCCAGGATTAAGGACATTATTACAAGAAGGGGCCAAGATGCAGAATGTTATTACAAGAAGGGGCCAAGATGAAGGACATTATTACAAGAAGGGGCCTTGATAGAGGACAATATTACAGGAAGGACCAACATAGATGACTTTATTACAAGAAGGGGCCAGGATTTAGGACATTATTACAGTAAGGGGCTAGGATAGAGGACATTATTACAAAAAGGGGCCAGGATGTATATTATTACAGGAAGGGGCCATGATGTAGTGCATTATTACAAAAAGGGACCAGGATGGAGGACATTATTACAGGAAGGGGCCAGGATAGAGGGCATTATTACAGGAAGGGGCCAGGATAGAGGACATTATTACAGGAAGGGGCCAGGCTAGAGGACATTATTACAGGAAGGGACCAGTATAGAGGACTTTATTACAGGAAGGGACCCAGGATGAAGGAGATTATTACAGTAAGGGGCCAGGATAGAGGACATTATTAAAGGAAGGGGCCAGGATTGAGGACATTATTACAGAAACGGACCAGTATAGAGGACTTTATTACAGGAAGAGTTAACAAGGATTTGTCCAGCGGTGCACCTGCGGAAGTTAGCAACCAAGACGTAAATATAGAAAACTTCACATTTATTTACAAAAATTCTTGTTAAAAAGGTTACATGCGGTATATGGTCAGTTCTTCCATGATGTCAACCCAACGGGTGCAAAACGATGTGTTTCAGCTGTTGCGCAGCTTTAATCATGGTATAGCTATACCATGATTATTCCAGAAAGGAGGGTTCACACATTGCACCAATTCTCCCATAGAAGTGGATGGAGCAGGGTCACACATTATAGCACTGCTCCCATAGAAGAGAGGCTGCGGCACTGTCAAAGCCTCTGCCTCCTCCCTGAAACAAAGCGTCATCAGGGGGCAGAGTCTGTGGCAGTGACCGCAGCCTCTCCCCCTCCCTGAAACAAAGCATTAACAGGGGACATAGTCTGTGGTAGTGACCGCAGCCTCTGCCTCCTCCCTGAAACAAAGCATCATCAGGGGCAGAGTCTGTGGTAGTGACCACAGCCTCTGCCTCCTCCCTGAAACAAAGTGTCATCAGGGGGCAGAGTCTGTGGCAGTGACCACAGCCTCTGCCTCCTCCCTGAAACAAAGTGTCATCAGGGGGCAGAGTCTGTGGCAGTGACCGCAGCCTCTGCCTCCTCCCTGAAACAAAGTGTCATCAGGGGGCAGAGTCTGTGGCAGTGACCGCAGCCTCTCCCCCTCCCTGAAACAAAGCATTAACAGGGGACAGAGTCTGTGGTAGTGACCGCAGCCTCTGCCTCCTCCCTGAAACAAAGCATCATCAGGGGCAGAGTCTGTGGTAGTGACCACAGCCTCTGCCTCCTCCCTGAAACAAAGTGTCATCAGGGGGCAGAGTCTGTGGCAGTGACCGCAGCCTCTGCCTCCTCCCTGAAACAAAGTGTCATCAGGGGGCAGAGTCTGTGGCAGTGACCGCAGCCTCTGCCTCCTCCCTGAAACAAAGCGTCATCAGGGGGCAGAGTCTATAGCAGTGACCGCAGCCTCTGCCTCCTTCCTGAAACAAAGCATTATCAGGGGCAGAGTCTGTGGCAGTGACCGCAGCCTCTGCCTCCTCCCTGAAACAAAGCATTATCAGGGGGCAGAGTCTGTGGCAGTGACCGCAGCCTCTGCCTCCTCCCTGAAACAGAGCGTCATCATGATGCAAGTTTCAGGGGCGGGTCTGTTCCTGCTCTATGTCAGCTGTCCCTGCGACTGTAGGGCAATAGCAAATAATCCCAAAAAATGGAACAACACCCTGCAGGTGATAGAGAATGCAAAAACATGTGTATGGATTGCTGCTATATTCAGCATATGTGTGGTGTGAGGTAGCAACCGGGGAACCCGCTTGCAAAACGACAAGAACACGTGTTTTTAAGTTAACCAATGTCTACCCGTTTATTTTCACATAATAATCACATAACCCGGGTAGCATGTTTCACACATATCACATTGATTAACAACACTTTACATAAACACCATACATTTACATTTAACATCACAACACTTATATTGCACATAACGATTTATAGTAACCCGGGACCTGTAACCATGACTCTCTGTCCCCATTGGAGCTCTACTAACAGCTCCCGTGGTGGCTACGGCCTCCGGCCTACTTACACATCTTACAGTACCTTTATAATAAATACATTTGATATACTTCGATGATGACCCTTCCGGGTTCATAACAGGGATTGGCAAACCCTAGTAACCCGTGGCTGCGGCCTCCGGCCTAACCACGCGTTACCCAGTACGGGAGCCCTTCTAACCCCTGCTTCTGACCTTCGTTACATACGCCTCAACGGGCCCTGTGGGTCCCAATGGCGGTACCTGCCGCCTGGCTTTAGTCCCCCAGCATGATGATATACATTCACCCCTAGTCAGGAATCCTGCCTGACCGGGACCTTACATACCGTATGTGATCCATCATTCCAGCGTCCATGGATCACACACCTGCTCACAGCCCACATCCATGGACTGTGGCCCCTCCATGGCCCATTACAGGGATTGGCAAACCATAGTACACGGGAACCACATCCGATACCTACTAGGAGCCCTATTACCCCTGTCTCTGGCACCACAGGCACACCCACACCATTAGAGGTCGTGGTTGAGGGATCAGGTACCCTCTGCAAGCAGCAGGGCAAGCCTCCCTCTCGTCCCAAGGACGGAACGCCTCCAACATCATCCATACCAGCTGGGTCACTGTCTCTCCACACATCGTTATACATGGCTCTTACATCTAGGCCATCATCTCACATTCAGGGCCATTGCCTAAGCCCTCATACATCAACGGGTCCTTACCGACTGCCTAGTCGGACCCAATAGCGGTTATGCCCGCCTGGCATTAATCACACACAGCTCTCTCCGTTACACGGGAACCGCTGTCTTACCGGGCACGGATCCGGGTCTCGCTACCTGGATACGGTCCACCAAGCGTCCCCCACGGGCTCCTTTCCCGGACGTGTTTCACCCCACGCCCGGACCAGTATCCACCGGGTTCAGCCACGGCTTCCCCACCAGGTGCTATCACAACCACGGATCTTGGCACCGGCATGGAGCTAGCATGCTCCCTTCATTCACACAGCCTCTGGACTGCTCTGCACTGGGCTGGTCTCAGCTTCCATCTCAATCACAGGCTGGTAATCTCTGGCTGGTAATCTCTCACACAGACTGGCTGAGCATGGATCTCACACAAGTCTCCAGAATGAATGAATCTCAATCACACAGGTGGCCGGCCCTTATCGTGCCAGCCACTCCCACATGGACACACCCCCTCAGCTGCTAATCATCAGCTTCCACACAGCTCAGGTTAACCCCCTGTGTTCCGGGTTGTCAGCACTCACTCACTACATCCCATTTCTCATGGACTCCTACCACTCTCACTGCCGCTCATTAGGCTCATGAAACAGGTTCGCACAGTATCATCACAAACCGGCCCGTGTGCACAGGATCATACCTTGATCCCGCATGTGATGTACCCCGGCCATGAGGATCATGCCGGCGGTGCCTCACATACCCCCCTCCTTGTTTACACCCGTGGGTAGGGGTTAAACACACGGCCCTGACAAGTCGGGTGACAGCGTCGCTCCTGGCTTGTGAATAAGGGTCACACACACTGCCGGCTTGTACACCTAGGACACCGGTAAACCGTGTCCTAACCTCCCCCCTCCTTGTTCAGACCAGTGGGGGATGAACACACTGCCATAGGAGCCGGGCCACCATACAACACCTTGTGGCACCGCTCCCGGTTTGTATACCTGTGACTCCTGTCCAACCTCCCCCCTCCTTGCTTAAACCAGCAGGGGCAAACACAGTTCATAGAATCCGGATGTGGCGTTGTCTTGGCAACTTCGTGACCCCTCGGGCCACCGGAACCTTGATCACGCCGACTTTGACTTCGGGACCCCTAGGGCCGCCCGATACTTTGAGTACGACGTCTTCGTGACCTCGCCAGGTCACCGGCAAGATGCTAGGGTGCGTCGTGCGGTTGCCCATTGCAACCAAGTCCATTTAAAGTGCACCAACACAATAGTCCATATAAGGTGCTCCGGCACCACAGCCCTCGGCTGTACCAACCCCCCTTTGTAACTGGGGTGCATTCCTCACCGGGCAACCTTGCCCGCATTCTCCACCATATGTGAGGTAGCAACCGGGGAACCCGCTTGCAAAACGACAAGAACACGTGTTTTTAAGTTAACCAATGTCTACCCGTTTATTTTCACATAATAATCACATAACCCGGGTAGCATGTTTCACACATATCACATTGATTAACAACACTTTACATAAACACCATACATTTACATTTAACATCACAACACTTATATTGCACATAACGATTTATAGTAACCCGGGACCTGTAACCATGACTCTCTGTCCCCATTGGAGCTCTACTAACAGCTCCCGTGGTGGCTACGGCCTCCGGCCTACTTACACATCTTACAGTACCTTTATAATAAATACATTTGATATACTTCGATGATGACCCTTCCGGGTTCATAACAGGGATTGGCAAACCCTAGTAACCCGTGGCTGCGGCCTCCGGCCTAACCACGCGTTACCCAGTACGGGAGCCCTTCTAACCCCTGCTTCTGACCTTCGTTACATACGCCTCAACGGGCCCTGTGGGTCCCAATGGCGGTACCTGCCGCCTGGCTTTAGTCCCCCAGCATGATGATATACATTCACCCCTAGTCAGGAATCCTGCCTGACCGGGACCTTACATACCGTATGTGATCCATCATTCCAGCGTCCATGGATCACACACCTGCTCACAGCCCACATCCATGGACTGTGGCCCCTCCATGGCCCATTACAGGGATTGGCAAACCATAGTACACGGGAACCACATCCGATACCTACTAGGAGCCCTATTACCCCTGTCTCTGGCACCACAGGCACACCCACACCATTAGAGGTCGTGGTTGAGGGATCAGGTACCCTCTGCAAGCAGCAGGGCAAGCCTCCCTCTCGTCCCAAGGACGGAACGCCTCCAACATCATCCATACCAGCTGGGTCACTGTCTCTCCACACATCGTTATACATGGCTCTTACATCTAGGCCATCATCTCACATTCAGGGCCATTGCCTAAGCCCTCATACATCAACGGGTCCTTACCGACTGCCTAGTCGGACCCAATAGCGGTTATGCCCGCCTGGCATTAATCACACACAGCTCTCTCCGTTACACGGGAACCGCTGTCTTACCGGGCACGGATCCGGGTCTCGCTACCTGGATACGGGTCCACCAAGCGTCCCCCACGGGCTCCTTTCCCGGACGTGTTTCACCCCACGCCCGGACCAGTATCCACCGGGTTCAGCCACGGCTTCCCCACCAGGTGCTATCACAACCACGGATCTTGGCACCGGCATGGAGCTAGCATGCTCCCTTCATTCACACAGCCTCTGGACTGCTCTGCACTGGGCTGGTCTCAGCTTCCATCTCAATCACAGGCTGGTAATCTCTGGCTGGTAATCTCTCACACAGACTGGCTGAGCATGGATCTCACACAAGTCTCCAGAATGAATGAATCTCAATCACACAGGTGGCCGGCCCTTATCGTGCCAGCCACTCCCACATGGACACACCCCCTCAGCTGCTAATCATCAGCTTCCACACAGCTCAGGTTAACCCCCTGTGTTCCGGGTTGTCAGCACTCACTCACTACATCCCATTTCTCATGGACTCCTACCACTCTCACTGCCGCTCATTAGGCTCATGAAACAGGTTCGCACAGTATCATCACAAACCGGCCCGTGTGCACAGGATCATACCTTGATCCCGCATGTGATGTACCCCGGCCATGAGGATCATGCCGGCGGTGCCTCACAGTGGATATGAGGTTCTTGGTGCACATTTTGATCGAATTGTGTGAACCCATTTGCCAATTATGATCTAATGAAGAGCTTGCCCTGTCATTGGCAGCACCTCGAAGTAGACTGGGTCACTTGGTGCCATATGAGACTTTCAGTTTACACTTCTATGGGTAGAGACCCACTATGCAAGATGCATGCGAGATACTCGCATGTGTGGCGCCCCTGAGATTTGGTCACCACAGTGGTACTGCACCTGTCCAATACGTGTAGTGCCATGCCCGCAGGTAAGAAAGGGAAACCTTACTGAAGAGGCTCACTGATAGAGCAGACCTCATCTGCTGGCTGGAAGGAGGAGTTAATTAAAAGGTAGTGGAGAGAGAAGCAAGAAGTTCTAGGTGGAGGAGGGCTGTGGGCTAGCATGACTTACTGCTCCGGGTCAGCTGCGAACTCCCCCCCCAGTTCTGAGGACCCCGAATCTAGAGCCGACCATCTAGGTCAGGTAGAGGAACGAGCTGCAAAGTGGTACTGGCCCCAAATTGGTCTGGAATCTGCAGGACCAGCCAAGAAACTGTAAGCCACTGATCTGCAGGTGCAGTGGCCACCACCGTGGACTTTCCGGAGCTATGGGACTATAGAGGGTCGCGAGGATGTGCCAGGCTGTCACTCAGAAAGAGCCCACAGTCGTCTGCTTTAGGACTTGTGGCATGAGGACACAGTGGAAGAAAGGAAAAAAGTGTCAGGAAAGGGCAGCACGGAAAGGCTTATGCCCGGTGTCTCAGTGAGGTGGACCCAACTACCTGTGAGCTGGCCTAGCTGCAATCTTGGAGGACACAGCACTCCGGCTGGGCAAAGACTGTTTAAGAACTTGAGTAAAAGAGCCGGTAAGAACTGCAACCCTTGTGTCTGTCTACTCCTTCCGAGCCTCCCTGCACTAACAACTGCAACTCCCATCATCACATCATTTCACCATTCTATACCCCAGGGGCCTGCTCCGTCTGTGGGGAGTGCTCCATCAGCTGCCTATCCATCTATCCTCTAGGAGCTCTTACAAGCAGCGCTGGTCATCCTTGACCAGAAACCACAGACAGCGTCACAAAAAACTCTTTTCCCCTTGTAAATATAACCCCTTTTATATGCTCGGTCAGGGCCACGACCACCAGGACTGCCAACGTGACATCCATCAGACTGACCCTGAATGGTCGAGTACCCTCGCCCTCTCGGCTGATGTACATGCATTTCCCATGACTCACGTGGCCCGGCTCCTGCCTCTCTAAACAGGAGCGTGTAAGCTGTGTGTTTCTATGCAGCTCCACACTCCTGTCCAAAGAGGCAGCCACTCTGCTGGGTGAGTCATGTGAGATGCATGCGAGGATATTGTATGCAGCTCGCATAAGTGTGTCTCTGCCCTATGATTTATAAAATAAAAATGATCAATATTAATATGGAGGGGGGTCCTAAATTTAGCTGTAATTGGGTCTTCAATCGCTGGTCACCTCCAGTGTCTAACTGTAAGAAATCACATGCACCATAAATCTACTGTGACACCAGACAATGGCCACCACCAATCATTACAGTAAGAACGAGAGGGAAAGGCGGCCGTCTGTCTACCACATCCCAAATATCCCTCCTATCACTAGGAACTAAGCGTCCATGTTTATCACAGAGCCAGGAGGTCAGGGGTGTAACTACAATAGGTGCAGGGGGTGCAAACACACCGGGCCCTGGAGCCTAGGGGGGCCCCAAAAGTCCCTTTGGCCTATAGAAAAAGACTAATGATATTAAAGATTTGCAATAATCGGGGGCCCGTTGGAGCTTTTGCATCGGGGCCCATGATCTTCACGTTACACCACTGCCAGGAGAAATATCTATCATAGCAGGGGGGTTATATTTTATATAATCTGAGAATATATCATGAATGTTGGAATCGATCAATAGGAAAAAAATATGTTCATAATATAAAATAAATAAATATAAAAAAGAATTATAATAAAAAATACAAACTACAATGTATAAAAACAAAATAAATGAACTGTAAAAATTCTTGTGACCACTAGATGGCAGCATTATGTCACAAGAAAGCATAGTCTACTGCAAGGTCACTTATTATTATTAATATTATTTATTATTATTTTTTTTTATTTATTGATAGAGCACCATTGATTCCATGGTGCTGTGCATGAGAAAGGGTTACATACAAACAAGTTAAAAATACAATGAATAAACTTAGGCCCCTTTCACATCAGTGTTTTTTTTCACCGCCGCAAGTGCCGGATTTGCCGCATCCGGCAGAACCGCACTTGCTGCACCCGACCACAAGCCCCATAGACAATGCATGGGGCTTGCCGCAAGTGCTGCTGGTAGGCGGTGAATCTGCCGGGTCTGCTGCAATTTGAAAAAACACTGATGTGAAAGGGACATAACAGTGACAGACTGATACAGAGGGAGAGAGGACCCTGCCCTTGCGGGCTTACATTCTACAGGGCAATGGGGAGAGAGACAGTAGGTTGTGTCTGCTCTGGTGGTGGTGGAGCGTTGGGTCCAATGGTGGTGGAGCGCCGGGTGCAGTGGTGGTGAGGTGGCATCGTAGTCATTGTGTGGTGCCCCCGTTGATCAGGTGTCATACCGGGGTATCACACCCATAAAAGTGGTGTAATTATCCCAACTGTAAGTGGATGCAGGGTTGGTAGGCTGGACCCAATTCCAGCACTCCCACACTCAAGCTGGGGTGGTATCCTAGGGGGAGGGTTAGGGGAGTCGGAAGGTCAGAACAGACAAGTTGCAGACTAGACCTGAGGGAAGATGAATGGAGGTCCTGAGGGGACCTTGAGAGAGGGTGCCTGACGCGTGAGTCTGGGCCCAAGAGAGAAAGGGGGAACCCCATAGCGGAGCTAGCATACTCCAGGGAGCTTCCCCAGTCCACCACGGAAAGCCGGATCCGAGGAAACGTCCGGAGTCCATGTCTTTAGCCGTCAACCGGTTGCTGCGGCCTGTTTACCAGCCACAGCACCCTGCCATACACGAAGCGGTCCACTCAGTTCTCCGTAGAGGTCGGGGTCCAGGTAGCAGAGAGAGAAAGAGAGAGAGGAACTCCATTACTACCTCAGCGGGACTGGGAAGAGACATATCGGAGGCAGGGCTAACAGGACACGGGTTCGTTAACTAAGGCATACCACGGGTACCTCCAAACCGCCTTGCATCCATTTACAGTCACCCAGACGGTTAACTGTGTATTCTATCAGTGCTGAACTGTGGACTATGTATTCGATGGATGCTGGTTCCCAGTAAAGTACCTGGAAAGAGTGAAACTGCCGCCATGTCTCTGCACTGCCATCATTGAACTTTTATTTCAGCTGACGCTGCCCCGTAGGCCAGCTTCACCTGTAGGAAGCTATACCACCCTTGCCGCAATACCAACGCCCTCCGGAGGACTGTGGTGGCGCTGGTGATCCCTCACCAGGTACTACAGGTGGCATCACAAACTATTCTAAAAAACTGTATTTTTGGAGTCACAGATGCCCAGTGCCACGGACTCGGGTTCAGCCACCCATGATAGCGTCTCCCTGACACCATGCCCGAGCTCTGAGTACCCCGGCCTGGGCGGGTCAATTGCAGGTTTTAAGCTGTTCTGAAGAGATGGGTTTTCAGGTTCCGCTTGAAGGTTCTGAGTGTAGGGAACAGTCGGACGTTTTGGGTTGCAAAATTCCAGAGGATGGGGGATGCTCGGGCGAAGTCTTGCAGGCGGTTGGATGAGAAACGTACAAGTGTGGAGGAAAGAAGGAGGTCTTGGGAAGATTCTGATAGATAGATCAGGTAAGGAAGGTGTTCCAGACCAAGGGTATAGATGGTAAAAAGTAGGGGTCCCAGTACAGAGCCTTGAGGGACCCCCAACAGAGAGGGGATGGGGTGAGGAGGTCGTGTGGGAGTGGGAGACGCTAAATGTGGTGATGGAATATATTTGGGTATATGCTGCATATCTCACCATGTTCAGGAGATCTTCCCCCATGTTCTTAACCCCTTGACACAATTTAAAGTGTTAATTCCATGGGGGATACAAAGTAAAAACATGACGTCATTAATGATGTCACATGGATCCCTCTGCAGAGGAAGCCGGGGCACAGATACATTCTGTGCTTACTCTATATGATCTATACAGATCATTAATAAAAATAATATAATGTCAGGGATGATGGCAAGAACCCAGAAGTGTCTGTCCGCAGGTGGGGGCTTTCCTTTAGTGCAGATGTCTCCAACTCCAGTCCTCAAGGCCCACCACCAACAGTGCATGTTTTCAGGATTTCCTTAGCATTTGACAGTTGGACTAATCACCTGTGTATGAGATTAAATTGACCAACTGTCAAATGCTAAGGTAATCCTGAAAACATGTACTGTTGGTGGTGGGCCTTGAGGACTCTGGTTTAACTTCTATCCTTAGTCATGTTGACAACACATTATGGATGGTATTCACTGACTTACCCAACAAGTGACGCTAGAGAGACAGCTGTCTTTTTCTTCTGGAGGAGAGATAATTTTCATACTCAGTTTCCCAGGGTACATTGACCTTTAGGCCAGAGGTGTGGAACTCCAGTCCTCGAGGGCCGCTGACAGGTCATGTTTTCAGGATTTCCTTAACAATGCACAAGGGTCAGATTTATCACCAGTGTAATAGGAAGGAGATCCTGAAAACATGACCTATTGGCGGCCCTTGGGGACTTGAATTCCCCACCCTTGCTATAGGTCGCCCTACACCAGCCGGTGGTCTCCTCAATTAGAACCATGTACCCTTACACCCACATCCCACAAGGTGACACTTCGCTCTGGACTTCGTTGTGGCAGGATTTGTTCTTATGATGAAGTTAGTTTTATAAAGGTTTGCAGTCTGTAGTAGGTTTCCTCTATAACTGTAGCCCTCCTTCCACTTTAGTGATCAGTGATTGTCTCAGCTCTTAGACTATATATCTGAATTCTTTGTGAACATGCATTCACGCGAAAACGGTGTACATCAAGCTGTATTCTGCTATATGACCACTAGAGGGCGATGTCTGCCAACCATTGGGTTTCTTTATTTGACACTGGATCACAGCTGTATAGGATAAAACAAGAGGTGTGCCTAGGGCTCATATACTGGTAATGGCCCCCCGAGGGCCGTCACTACAAACCCCCCCACCCCTGTGATGGTGGGGGACACAGGACACCCCTGTCTAGTGATGACACAATAATAGAGGTGACATTCAGGGGTAACCGATAAGGCTGAGTTCACATGTCCAGTAATCATCCATTGGATCCTGCAGAGATCCGTTCTGCAAACACAACTTTTTTGTCTGTTTTTAAATAATCGATTTCTGCAGCATCTGTTTTTACAACATTGGAGTCTATGGAGAACGGATCCGGTAACTGATCGCTATTTAGCCTCCATTTTTCTCTCATTTGTAAAGGATCCGCTTTGTTCTTAATGGATCAGTTTCAAATGGAGGCTAAATAGTGATCAGTTCCTGGATCCGTTCTCCATAGACTCTAAGATTATAAAAACAGATCCTGCAGTAATCAGTTATTTAACAACAGACAAAAAAATTGTGTCTGCTCAATGGATCTCTGCAGGATCTATCCTAATGGATGATTACTGGACATGTGAGCTCAGCCTTAGGTGCTGGGATATAGGGCAGATTCATTAATGCCCCATATTTATAGGGTCAGATGGATACAGGATGAAGGACACAGAGGTATGCAGACTTTATCTATAGGGGTTTTCCAGTTTTATAAATCCCCTGTTCTCTAGCTGCAGTTGAGCTTTACTCACCCTCCCCGGGTCCAACACAGAGCCTCCGCCACTGCTGCCGCTGTCTGTTATTGTCTGCTGCACTTACATCATGTCGACAGAACTGCAGCTAAACGGCTCAGCATCTTTGAGCGGCTCGTACCGTCTACAAGGGCTGAACCCCTGAGCTCAGTGTGCAGACAATAAAAGAACCCGGGAGCAGCAGGGGAAACAGCGCGGGACCTGGGGAGGGTGAGTATAGAACAGCTGGTTAATTTATAAAGAAACTGCATCACAAAACTCACAAAATCCAACTTTATTTGTACTTTAGAAATAGAGCGACACCTAGTGGCAAAAAGCGAGAACTCCATCCCCAGAAGATTAACCCAACATCTAGCACTTTAGATACCTCTGTGTAGGTAAGATTTGTCCTGCTACTATAAAGCACATCCTACTGTATCCTAACCCGCCCCTCATAGACTGTGAGCCCTCGTGGACAGGGTCCCTGCCCCTCCTGTACCTGTACGTCCTGATCGCCTAGATTTAGTGTACTTGTTCTTGTCTCCCTTATCCTCATGTAAAGCGCCATGGAACCTAATGGCGCTATATAAATAAATAATAATAATAATATTACCATTAAATGGAACTAATAAGCATCATTTTTTATAGAAGACAGTCTTCAAGCAATAACAATACAAGCCACACGTTATCATCCTAGCTTGAAGTCGTCTTTGATCCACTACAACAAGCAGAGGAGAGAATAACACTGATTTTAGAAATTTTATTTTGAAATTGTATTAATTTTTCTTGTTATTACAAGTTGATACAAATAAATAGTTTAAAACGATAAAATTGTGTACGTACTTGACATATTGTTACATTGTAGATGTAGCACATATATATTTCTGGTATCTAGATCATTACACCTTCTTTACTACTAACACTACACCTAGTGAAACAAGCGTGCACGGTTTTCACTCTTTGATCCTCAGCAGCTACCACAACTACCCCTAGAGGGTTAGTTGACACCAACAGGTTAGCTCCAGTACCCCCCAAATATACACTGCATCAAGTAATTAGTTTTCTGATTCGCCTCTTGCTCCCTTGTGGCTAACTACCAGGGTGGCAAACAGGTCTATGCCGGTTCTCTAGCCCTTTAGCAGTTGCTTTGCCCCGGATAGTCCCACAGTGTGGCTACTGGGTTTGCAGCCCAGTAGCCTCCAGTGTGCTACCAATCTTGAAGATCTAGCAGCTTGGGGTACTGGCACCCCACCCCATGTAGCAGCCTGAGCTCCTTCTTGCTTAAAGGCTGCATCTCGACTCCTTCTCCTATGTCTAACCTTCCTCACTCCAACTAACCCCTCTCTCCAACCAGGGGATGAGACACGTGTAATTGCAATGTGGCACCCCTGTGGAGGATTGCGACAGGACCCACCGGTGCAGGGTACAAACTGACTCCTCCATCCCGCTGCCCTGGGGACTGCGCTCCACCTGCAGGGAGTGGAACCATCCAAGCTGCCGGTCATCATTCCCAGAGGTTCTGAATAGAGATGAGCGGTGTTCGATTCGATTTGTTCGCCAATCTCGAATTCGAGCTGTTTTGGGCGGTGTTCGAGGCATTCGTCAAATTAGAACAATTAACTTAAAATTCGGCAGTTCGCGGTTATGTTCGATAACGCTTCAATTACCAAAAGCTTAACCCTAACCATCTTAATGACTGTGAATATCCAGTTTATGGGTATAATGTGTGGGGTGGGGGGGATGGTGGACCAGAGCTGCAGAAATGATAGCGATCTCCATTTTTTTTCTCCAAACTGCAGATACAGTGCGGCGGTGCAGGCTGTCATCCAATCACACATACACACAGCAAAGTGCATTTTTTGCACGCAAGCAAGGTCAGGCATCATTGGCTGTGTAAGTCACATGTCCTAGCACTATCAGACCCAGCCATTTTCTCCATCACCACCATTTGCTCATTGCTGTAGCTCTGTGTCAGACGACACTGCTGCTGCTGTGGGCGATATAGAGCGAAATCAAGCAATTGTGTTCTGATTCAGCTAGTGAAGTAGATAGATAGGTTTAGGGCGTAGGGACTGGAGGGAGGGTGCTAATTTTAGGAGTATCAGCCCTTTTGAGGGCTGCTTCATAGGAGTAGCGATTACGGACTAGGGACTAGTAGTCTAGCAGTCCTTTTTCAGGTGTACTTCATAGAAGCAAGGACTAGTTTTAAATTCAGCCCTTTTTAGGGCTACGTTAGAGCAGTCCCTATTAGTTTTTGCCAGGCAGAAGTGTGCCAGTGCTGTGCAAGCGTTTTTCACATCATCTGGCCACATCTAGCTCTGGAAGTCCTTTAGGGCAGGTAGTGTAGCACTGCTGTGAAGAAAGCTACACCACCTGCCTTAGTAGGCATTTTTTGGCTGCAGCTAGTCCAGGCAATTTGTTCGGGATAGTACTGTAGCAGTGTCACTTACTCAGTGATGTAGCCCACTTGTGAAAGAAGCTACACCGCCTCTGTAGTGGGTGCTAATTTTTACCTGCACCTTGCCCAGGTCTCACTTTGGGTCAAGTAGCAGTGTTGGTTCAGTCACCTCTGCTTGATTTACATTCAGCCTTTTGTTGTCCAACAACTGTAGAGTTGCAAATTTTGTCCCATACAAAATGAGTGGCAAAAGGCCTCCTGCTGGTGGGAATGGGAGTAGGCGTGGTAGAAAGGGAAAAAAAGTTTGTGTCCGTGGGGTAGATGCTAAATCTACATTAACATCTACTGAAGAAAGGCAATCTTCCAGCCAAAGTAAGATGTCCACTTCTTTCCGTGGAGATTCTGATATGATCCCTTTCGTACGGACACGACTCAGACGACGATCGATACCAATTCTTGATGAGGCACAAAAAGAGCAGGCGTTTGAATGGATAGCAAGCGCTTCAGCAAGTGGGCTCTCCTCCACCTCAACTTCTACATCATAAATACACCAGTCCTCAGAGGTGTCACCCCAATCACACTTGCTTCCGCACAGCTCCCAAGTCTCCAGCCACCCATCTGAGTATGGGGTAAGACAGATGGTTGACTATGCATCCCCCTTCACTCATACTATAGCCTGGGAATCAGAGGTCTGCTCAAAAGCTTTTATGAGTCAAGACAAGGTAATGATCTGTACTGATACCCAGAAGCTTTTGGAGTCGGATCCAGGCCCAGATAAAGAAGGTTCTGAGCATAATGTAGACCCTCATTCATAAACTGTGAACTGCACCTTGGAGATCTTGTGAGCCCCTCCGCATACGACTCCTCCTGTACTTCCTCCCCCTCCTCTAGTGCCACCACCTGACTCCGAATACTGTTTAAAGTGTGCTCCAGTATGGAAATGACGGGAATAGTCATGCTGATAATCGCATCATCATCACTAAACATCTTAGTCGATAGTTCAATACTGTATAGAATGATACATAGGTCATTCATTTCAGACCACTCCAGCAGTGTGATTTGCCCCACCTCTGGATCTCGTAGGCCCAGGTTATACGTCATGACTTATTACACCAGGGCTCGTCGGTGCTGCCACAGTTGCTGCAACATGTGCAGAGTTGAATTCCATTGTGTCGGCACATCGCATTTCAGCCAGTGAACTGGCAGGCTGAACGACTTCTGTAGAGATGCAAGGCCTTGAGCTACGGGATGCGAACAGCGGAAGTGAGCACACAGCGACCGTGTCCTCTGCTTAACACCATCTAGGTATGGATAGTGTGCAAAAATTTGCTGGACAACCAGGTTTAAGACGTGAGCCATGCAAGGCACGTGTGTCACATTACCCCGGCGGAGGGCCGCACCCAGCATTGCAGCATTGTCGCACACGGCCTTCCCTGGCTGCAGGTTCAGTGGAAACAAGCATTGATGAAACTCGGTCTCCACAGCTGACCACAACTCCTCAGCTGTGTGACTCATATTTCCCAGACATTTCAAGGTAAAGACAGCCTGATGCCGTTGAGCCCTGCTGCCATCATAGTAAGGAGGTGTGCAGGATTCCTTGTGCGCAGTAAGAACGCGGGTGGCATTACCAGACAGGCTTTGGGTGCAGGTGGAGGAAGGAGGCA
Source organism: Allobates femoralis (assembly GCA_033576535.1). Classification (NCBI taxonomy): domain Eukaryota; kingdom Metazoa; phylum Chordata; class Amphibia; order Anura; family Aromobatidae; genus Allobates; species Allobates femoralis. The sequence goes on along the minus strand of JARQOC010000004.1, from coordinate 39,835,664 downwards.
GAAGGAGTGGAGGAACTTCTACATACAGAGGATTGACGCACAACTCGTGGGAATGGCAAGACTTGGACAGCAGCCCCTTCTCCCACTGTCTTCATAGTTACCCAGTGCACAGTCACCGCCATGTAACGCCCCTGTCCATGCTTACTGGTCCAAGTGTCTGTGGTGAAAAGCACCCTGTCACACACAGAGTTTCTTAAGGAAGCCATGATGTTGTGTGCGACATGCCGGTGTAGCGCAGGCACAGCTTTCTTGAGAAGTAGTGGCCACTGGACATCTGGTACTGGGGCACTGAGATGGACACAAGGCCTCAAAAATCCTCTGTGTACAATAGGTGAAGACTAAGCATTTCTGTAACCAACAGCTTGCAGATGGTGAAATTCAACCTATTAGCTTTGTCATGGCCAGGAGGAAATGGTCTATTACTTGTCCACATGTGAGGGACGGAGGGCTGGCTGCTGTGCTGAGACACGGTTGAGTAGGGTGTCCCCAGCAAACTGTTGGTCTGTGAGGAAGGTGCAGGCGGACATATTATGTTGCCTTCATCCAAAGGTGGTGCTCTCGATGTCTGACAGCGCTCAACACCAGCAGGTGTTTTCACTTCCAAAAGAACTGACGACCTTCTAATCACACTGGCTGTTGCGGGTAAAGGTGGAAGGTCTGCGTCCAAAAGCATGTGTGACTGCTGTCCCCACAGTCACAGAGGATGAAGAGGCAGCGGATGCACTTGATGGGCCAGTCGGTGCTTGGCCCGGCCTGCTAAGCTGCATTGTAGCACAGTGAGCTTCCCACTGCGGCTTTTGCTTCATATCCATGTGACGGTTCATGCATGAACTACTCAAAGTATTGATTTTTGGCCTCTACTTAGATTTTGGTTACAAATACAGATCTTACAGATAAAATGGGGAGACTAAAGGCTTGTGGATTTTGGAATGTGCTGCATGAAAGTCACCTCACCAACCATTTTAAGCTTGCAACTGCGGGGCAATTGATGCCACTGAAGTGGTGTCTGGGCCCAAATTTTGGGAAAAAATGGAGACTCTTGTTGTAGTCCCCTACATGTGACACAATGCTCAGCATGTGCACGAGGCCTTACAGATGCTAAGGTAAAAAACACAAAATACTCATTGGCTGCACGAGGCCTTCCAGATACTGCGGTAAAAAACGCACCAAATACTCATCGTCTGCACAAGGCCTTACAGATACTGAAGTAAAACTCACCAAGTTCTCGTCTGAACGTGGCCTTACAGATACTGAAGTAAAACTCACCAAGTTCTCCTCGTGTGAACGTGGCCTTACAGATACTGAACTAAAACTCACCAAGTACTCCTCGTCTCAACGTGGCCTTACAGATACTGAAGTAAAACGCACCAAGTTCTCCTCGTCTGAACATGACCTTACAGATACTGAAGTAAAACGCACCAAATACTCATCGTCTGCACAAGGCCTTACAGATACTGAAGTAAAACTCACCAAGTTCTCCTCGTCTGAACGTGGCCTTACAGATACTGAAGTAAAACTCACCAAGTACTCCTTGTCTGAACATGGAAATCAAAAAAGAGAAGGCGGCACTCACCGGAATACACAGGATAGTCCTTTATTCCAAGAACTCGTGGAAAAACAGGGTGCAGGGAGGGGGCACGAAGTGCCACGTTCATCTCACTTTTCATTGACTTGTCTGAACATGGCCTTACAGATACTGAAGTAAAACTCACCAAGTTCTCCTCGTCTGAACGTAAACTTACAGATAGTGAAGTAAAACTCACCAAATAGTCCTTGTCTGAGCATGGCCTTACAGATAGTGAAGTAAAACTCAACAAGTTCTCCTCGTCTGAACATGGTCTTACAGATACTGAAGTAAAACTCAACAAGTTCTCCTCGTCTGAACATGGTCTTACAGATACTGAAGTAAAACTCAACAAGTTCTCTCGTCTGAGCATGGCCTTACAGATAGTGAAGTAAAACTCACCAAGTTCTCCTCGTCTGAACGTAAACTTACAGATAGTGAAGTAAAACTCACCAAATAGTCCTTGTCTGAACATGGCCTTACAGATACTGAAGTAAAAGTCTCCAAATACTCATCGTCTGCATGATGCCTTACAAATACTGGAGTAAAAACGGATTTTAGAGGGGCATGACATGCCTATATCTGTGTCTCCTCCTTTTACTCGTCCATCTCTTTTCGCATTTTTATATGCAATTGTCACTTTTCCATGTGTTTGTTGTGTGTTTTGAGTAGTTTGCCACCTTTTGGACACCTTAGAAGGTGTTTTCTATGTGTTTGTATGTGTTTGCCTGCCATTGTTTTCAATGGGGTTCGACGTTGTTCGACAAACATTCGACGAACAAACATCAAATTCGATGAATCGAATCGAATTCGAACATCGGGGTGGTGGCTCATCTCTAGTTCTGAAGCAGCAGCAGCCGCTCATGGCTGTGTACCGCAGGTGGCGTCCCGAATACCCCTTTTCCCTGTCTTCCCCGTCAATTCCCCTTTATAAAATGACACCGCCAGGGTCACAGGACCATGTCTCGGCCCCCGTCTGTCCCAGTGAAAAGAACCGAAAGTGAAGTACAACTGATGCCTGGTTCCCGAGTACCCCTGGCCCTGGAGTGGGCGTGTCAGTCTCATGACCCATCACCTGATGTCGCTGATAGAGTGCATTCTCTCTTTAACCTGTGAGCTGTGTGGATACTGAGTGCATAGTCTATCTGAAGCTACTTTTTTCTCCTGGAGTTTTTCATCATGTGTGGGGTATTGCTATTCTTGCCCCAACTCCAGGGTGGAAATGAGGGGGTGTTATCCTAGGGCTGGACAGGAGCAGGGCAAGGGTGGCAGCCCAGACATCCTCACTTTCGGACGTAATTCTGGGAACAGGGTCAGCTAGGGCTCCCTAGTCAAGGGGTCAGACTAGTTACCCTATTACTCTTGTCCGTCATAACCTGCCTGTGACATGTTTCTCATCTGCCATAACTACACATTGACAGGCGGCATCTGTTGGGAACAAACCTCACCTCTGCTAGAAGGGGGTGAGTAGAGAAATGTGTAATAAGTCTGGTGGAACTATGGGCAATATAGTTTGGCTCGGCCTGGTGCCAGTTGTGAATCATGGGTTTCCTGAGCACAGGTAGTCCCTCAGAAGAGTTTATATGGTAAATAGGTTACTTATGCAATGCACCAAATAAATGGTCAATGTTGGAAGAGCCTTAAATAAAACACCCTGTTTCATTTTTACATCTGACATTTTTACTTTCTGTTGGGGAGCCTGAGAGAAGACTGACATCCACTCAGGTGGGCATACCTACCTGATGCTTCTCCAACGGGTGACAAGACCTACCTCCTTGATACCAAAAAGAGGGTTTCAGGCACACTCTAAAGTGTTAGGAGCAAGTACAAGGGTTTGAGGCAGTGAGGTCTGAAGGACACTTCTCAGATTTTGGGCTCAGATTAAGTGCAGCATTCGTTCTTACTAGTGACTTTAGCCTGGACGTCTGCTATAGGATGTTTATACCATGACATAAACATGGAGCGGACGCAGCTGGATGTTTACAAGTTGGCTCATATAGTGTCCTTTAGGATGACCCAGATCAAAGAAATTTACCAGCTTGTTTGAAAGCATGAAGTGTAAGAATGCCCCAAGAATCGCTCCCGGTGTGGCCTAACTCACAGGGTGAGTCACTTTGCATGTTCTTCACAATTTAAGCACTTTCATCACAATGTTCCCGACTTTCTGGCTATGCCAACGAGGACTTTATATATAATTCTCTCCAAATTATTTATTTTTTATGTTCACTTTTTATGTGCACCCACCGGTCCACAAGAATCTTTCAGTATGCGATGCCAGATCAAGAGTTTGGTTATCAGGTTCCTCAACTCCCTTCTGGGAGGAACACCCTCACTATGGTGGCTGCACCGTTTGAAGACAGATTGTCCTAATCTTCGGTAAGGGGAGGTCACTAATAGCTCAGGCTGGTTTCACACTGGCGTTTTTTGGAATCCGTGTGAATTCAGCTGAAACTGAATGCACCCACATCCGTTTTTGGCCCCATTGACTTTCAAGTGGGCTGCAGGAACTTTGCGGGTGCATCCAGCTGTTTACGGTATCCCTTAATCCGGAGAGTCACGTTTTTTTCACTGAGACCAAAAGTGCAACATGTTGCAATTTTGGTCTCCGTGATAAAAGAGTGAATACCTGGCAATGCAGGAAAAATTTAAATGGGGGCGGCCCTATTGAACCAGGATCCGTCGGAATCTGGATCCCACTGGATCCGGAAGGCGGATCCGAGTTTTTTAACTGAGCATGCCCAGAAAATGCTCAACACACCCCTTAGTACACAACTGAATGTAACTGGATGCTCCCGCCAGATCCATGAGACGAATCAGTGATAATACCGGTGTGGGGGCATCCAGTTGCATCATTGCGGGGGAATCCGGTGGGGATGCAGGTTTTAACGGCATTCCCCCGGATTCCAAAAAACCGGAAGTGTGAAACCAGCCTTCGTCTGGCCAAGTCCTTCAAGAAGGATGAGGAAAGGTTTGTTGGAGACAATTTTGCTTTTGTGATAGAGAACACTTTTTTTTGTATGAATGAATAAAGTCACAAGAAAAAATGAAGAATGAGGAAAGACAGGAAGCCATCAGTGCTTGGATTATTGTTTTTAGCATTGGTGAGGTAGAGACGGAGATCAGAGTCTTTTTACGCTAGTGTGAAGGGATCTCACATTAGTGTCTCACCATAAGTGACATCAGAGTGGTGACATCACCGATTCTCACCTGGAGGACGGGTAATTTCCCTGTGCTCAATGAAATGAGTTTTCTTTTGGGTATGAGTCAATGGGTTATTAAGCACTTTAAGTGTCAGTGGTTTGAGGAGAAGTTTATTTGTACTTTCCAGATTACAGACTCAACATGAGGAGTTGATTTCATGTGTTTGTCGACATTTATTCAGCTTTAACTAAACACTCGGTGACTCATTGAACCTGGATATTGTAGGCTTTCATTACTATTTACAGAGTGACCTGTATTTTTAGGTCAACAATGACGCCTTGAAGGAGAAGAACGTCTGCCTTAAGCTATGGAGACCACCAAGTTTTTTAAGGTGATGGAAGCTTTTCCAAGATTGAGTTCTCCATCAATAAGTGACCTGAGATATTCTTTGACTCTATGCGGATTCCTTGATGCTGATCTCATGACTGTGAGAGCGATAATGAGCGTTCCTCCTGGAGAAATGGCCACGTGCAGGACCTCAGCATTGAGTCATAGTGGTGAGCGGTCCTGTCTTCTTTCAAATAAGAGTCTGATGAGTGAGTGGTTATTTCGTGTCATTACTATGGACGAGAGAAGAACCTTGTGGGAACCCTAGGATACAATTAGAGGAAACCAGATATTTTTCTCGACAATACATAATGGATGTGACCAATCTGTGCAGCTTTCATTACGTTTCAGTTGTTCTATCCAAACAGCCAAAATCTGGGAAGTTTCCAGTACAGGCCAATAGACATAATGATGGATCTCCTATAAGGACGTAAATGGTATAGAAGACACAGTTATTATCTCACAGAATGTCAGCAAGAGAACATCGCTATCTGCTGATTAGAGAGGCAGGACTGTTGTATATACAGCACATAGGAGATGCTGGGACTGAAGTATATATGTCACATGGGGCACTGGGACTGCTGTATATAAGTCACAGGAGACATGGGGCTGCAGTATGTACATCACAGGAGCCGCTGAGGCATATACGTCACCGGAGAGGCTTGAAGGCAGAGACATTACTGGGAGGCATAGCCATGACTGGGTGTATATACATCACTTGGGGCAAAGACATGACTGGGGACACATACAGCACTGGGTGTATATATGTCACTGGGGGGCACATACAGCACTGGGGGGTATATCTGTTACTGGGGGCACATACAGCACTGGGGGGTATATCTGTTACTGGGGGCACATACAGCACTTGGGTGAAATATATATCTCTTGGGCGTATATACAGCACGTGGGGGACATACGCCACTGGGGGGCACATACTTCACTGGGGGCACATACAGCAGTGGGGAGCATATACATCATTGGGGAGCACATACCTCAATGAGGGATATATACATCACTGGGGGCACAGTCAGCACTGGGGGGCACAGACAGCACTTGGAGGTTCTGCATCCTTGCATTAAACTTAGCCCTAAGGGTACCTTTACACGCCGCTACTGGATGGTGGAAACAACCGGGTACATCACGTGCACGAGCACGCCCAAACGGTTGAAAACGGTAAATGCACCATCTTTACACGCCGCAACTAGGTGCGCTACGGTAGGTTACATCTATCTCAGGATACACCGCCGGGTGTCACAAGTAACCTTCTGTAACTAACCTCACCTCCTTTACACGCCGCCATAATCAGGTAATATGGGCGGAACAAAGGCAGCAGGGAAAACACATAGGCGTGCCACAGTCCTTCACGCCGCGCCAAAACGACAACCATTGGCCAACGCAAGAGTGTTTTGATTGGGCACGACGCGAAGGGCGGATGGCGGACACGTGACGTAGGAGTGTTCGGACTGTGGCACGGAATAAGCGCTTGTGACATGGCGGAGTGTGATGGAAGAGCCAATCGTAACGCAGCATCTTCCACCAATGATCGCTGATGGGGCGCGGTAACCCAGAGCCTGTGTTCACGCCCCAGGTACATCGCATGGTGTGGCAACAACCCTCCTTCTTTACACGCCGTGACAGGCCGTGACAGCCCGTAACCGTCCCCTTGAAATCAACCTGTTTATGAGCACTGCTCGGAAACAGGTTCATGAGGTGACGGGTGGATGCAACCTACTTTACACGCCGCAACTTCGGGTTGATTTGGCGGTGCAAGATACATTTCTCTCATGTACCCGGTTGTTTCCACCATCCAGTAGCGGCGTGTAAAGGTACCCTTACTCTAACTCTATCCATAGTAATAAGAGTATCCTGAACCCTAACTGTAGTCCAAGCCCTAACTCTACTTAAAGTATGTAAGATCTTCTGGGAAAATGCTCAAATTCCCCATTGACTTCCGTTATACTCGGGTACTCAAGTTACTCCCTGACCTGAAATGCCGTGACGTACACACACTGCAGAGGTCACTGCAGTGTAATCAGCGTATCTCATCGAACTGCCAGCATTTGTGCAGAGCACCACAGCCTGCTAGAGCACCTGAGAGTCCAGGAAGCGACTGTGGCTACTGGGGAACTGGACTCATGACAGGTGCCAATACAGAGCAAGACAAAGGATCCCAGTGAGTGACTTCATGTATGATGAGACTGGCTGGAGCTAGCCTGTGGAGCTTGAAAATCTGCTACGCAGGTAACCTCAGAGACACGAGTATTTATTATTTGTACTGACAGTGGTCAGTGAATGAATTGTATGGACATATCTGCGGTTGACTTGGACTAATAGGTAATTTATAGGGATGAGTGAGTATACTCATTACTATTCGGTACTCGCCAAATAGTATGGTACTCGGGCTACTTGTTTCCCCGCGAGTTTCCTTGTAATTACTCGCTAGGAGTAATGAGTCCAATGTAAGTCAACGGGAAATGTGAGTATTAACTTTGCTGGACCCTATAAAGCGGTCTGGGGGGCTGAGGAGAAGGCTGAAATGGGTGCTAAATTGTTTAAAAGCCGCCGGCTTTTAAACAATCAGTCAGCCCATCCTCCACTTTCCCGCATCCTCCCATCCCGATCCTCCGCTCCCCCCGCCGCTTCCAATCCCGATCCTAAGTTAGGACTGGGCGGGGAGTGCAGCACTAGTGAGCAGGGAGCGCAGGACCTGGGCAGGGAAGCCAGCAGTGAAAAGACTTTACCGTCAGTTTTCCCTGTCTGTGCTGCGCTCCCCGCTCCCTGATGCTCGCTCCCCGCTCTCTGGTGCTGCACTCCCCGCCCAGTCCTAACTTAGGATCAGGCAGGGGAGCGATGAGGGGGCATTAGGGAGGGGGAGGGAGCCCAGAAAGCTTGGGCCTCCCTGCGCTGTGGATTCCAGCCCCCAGCTGCTTAGTTGTACCTGGCTGGACAAAAAAATAGTGCGAAGCCTCACGTCAATTTTTTTTAAAATTATTTCATGAAGTTCATGAAATAATTAAAAAAAAGAGCTGTGCGGCCGTGAGAAAGGTCATGAGAGAAGTCATTTCTGCTTAGGCGCAGGAAGCGCTGGCAACAGCAGCACTGAGTGCTCATAACCGTCCTTATATAGGGGGTTACTCCTTACAACACCTACATGATAGAGACAACCCTCTTCACTCTTCTATTACATTAAGCAACTAAAGTGGACCTACACCTAAGAACTAAACATATTGGTACATGGACAAGTTCCTACCTGTAGACAAGCTGAAGAGTCTCTATAGGTGCCATAAGGAGTAAAACGATGCTTTGAAAAAGACCACAGATTAGTGGTCGAAATGTCAGCTCCACTGTCGCACCTGTCTTTTTTGCACAAAAAAAACAGAATAAACCACCACCTTCACTTGAACTACATTGTGAGTGTGCAGTGTTCATTTGACTGTGATACGCATCGGGTCGTAGAACCCATACACTAGCACCTCGGACTATACCCCCTTTGGTGTGCACGCCACTCACCTACATTTAATATAACACCACTAGCGTGCATCGGGTATTCTAGAGTATGTATGTAGTTTATTATTTATGAAGATTTAAGAATAATGCAAAACAAAGCTGGGTGTAAATCCTGCCCCAATATCGCTGATTGCTGGCAACCGGCCGGGCGCAACCAATCAGCGAAGTGTGGTTGAAATTGCGCGCCAATTTGCGTGCGGACTGTCCCTGTTGCTGATTGGTCATGGGCAGCTGGCCTGACCAATCAGCAACACAGGATTTGCGTTAGAGACAAACAGACAGAAGTAGACAATTATATAGTAGATACCTACAGCAGTACCGGTGTGCAGCGGTGCCAGTGTGCAGCGGTGTCGGAGTCCAGGAGGGGGCCGGGGGACAGCGGCCAGGTGCGGGCAGGAGGGGGCATGGGAACAGCAGGCAGGAAGGGGCTGGGTAAGAGCAGCAGGGTGCGGGCAGGAGGGAGCCAGGGAAGAGCGGCTGGGTGCGGGCACGAGGGGGCCGGGGAAGAGCGGCTGGGTGAGGGCAGGAGGGGGCCAGCGACCGAGTGCGGGCAGGAGAGAGACAGGAAACAGCAGCCAGGTGCGGGCAGGAGGGGGCAGGAGAACAGCGGCCAGGTGCGGGCAAGATGGGACAGGGGGGCACTGTGGTTAGCACTGTATATGGTGGATGAGTGGTTAGCAGTGCATAAGGTGGCTCAGTGGTTAGCACAGTATATGCTGGCTCAGTAGTTAGCACTGTATACGGTGTCTCAGAAGTTAGCACTTTATGGTGGCTCAGTGGTTGGCAATGTATTTGTAGCTCAGTGGTTAGCACAGTATGGTGGCTCAGTGGTTAGCAGTGTATATGGTGGCTCAGTGGTTAGCACAGTATGGTGGCTCATTGGTTAGCAGTGTATATGGTGGCTAAATGGTTAGCCCTGTATGGTGGCTCAGTGGTTAGCACTCTATGGTGGCTTAGTGGTTTGCACAGTGCGGTGGCTCGGGGGTTTGCACAGAGGGGTGGCTCAGTGGTTTGCACAGTGCGGTGGCTCAGTGGTTTGCACAGTGCGGTGGCTCAGTGGTTTGCACAGTGCGGTGGCTCAGTGGTTTGCACAGTGCGGTGGCTCAGTGGTTAGCACTGCATGGTGGCTCAGTGGTCAGCGCAGGATGGAGGCTGAGTGGTCAGCGCAGGATGAAGGCCGAGTAGTCAGCGCAGGATGGAGGCCGAGTGGTCAGCGCAGGATGGAGGCCGAGTGGTCAGCGCAGGATGGAGGCCGAGTAGTCAGCGCAGGATGGAGGCAGAGTGGTCAGCGCAGGATGGAGGCAGAGTGGTCCGCGAAGGATGGAGGCAGAGTGGTCCACGCAGGATGGAGGGCTAGTGGTCAGCGCAGGATGGAGGCTCAGTGGTCAGCGCAGGATGGAGGGCCAGTGGTCAGTGCAGGATGGAGGGCCAGTGGTCTGCGCAGGATGGAGGGCCAGTGGTCAGCACAGGATGGAGGGCCAGTGGTCTGCGCAGGATGGAGGCTCAGTGGTCAGCGCAGGATGGAGGCTCAGTGGTCAGCGCAGGATGGAGCGCCAGTGGTCAGCGCACTTCCATCCCCCCTCCCCGCCGCTCTGTCTCACCTGCACCCGGTGTTTACATCGCCGCTACAGCAGGTAATGAGCGATCATGTGATAGGCGGGCTGAAGTGACGTGCACAGAGCCTGTCACATGACCGCTCATTACCTGCTGTAGCGGTGATGTAAACACCGGGTGCAGGTGAGATAGAAGGGAAGGAGGGAATGGAGCGAAGAGGGTAACGGAGCAAGAGGGGTGGGAATGGAGCGAGGGGGGGAGGGAATGGGGCAGCGGGTGGCGGGAATAGAGCAGCGGGTGGCGGGAATGGAGCGGCGGGTGGCAGCGGCGGGCAAGAGGGGGCCGGATGTGGGCGCATCCGCTCCAGTGGGCAGGTGCGGGCAGGAGGAGGCTGACAACGGTGTGTGTGTGTCTGTGAGGAAAATTGCACATCGCTGATTGCATCGCAGGCGCGGCAGTTTTGCATACTCCTCACCCTGGTGTCAGACAGACACGATTAGGATATTATATAGTAGATGTATGTTAAGAATATAATGGACATATGCTATTTTTATCTGAATTGCTAGTGTAGCGTCCAGGATTTGGGGTACTCGGGGGTCAGGTGGTAAGGGTTAAATCTCCGGTTTTCACGGGGGATGGCGCCTGCGCCTGACTCCGTGTCCTGGGGTATCTTTTGAAAAGGGGGTTTTATATACAAGGGATTATTTACAGTTTGTTGTCGTGACGCCATCTGCAGTTTCTGGTGAGTAGCACCAGCGCCGCCACAGTCCGCCGGAGGTCGGTGGTATTGCGGCTGAGATGGTGTAGTCCTCTGCAGATAGGACTGGACCTCCAGGGCAGCGTAGTGAGGAGGGACAGCTTGGAGTGGAGCTGGGATGGTTTAGGGAGTACAGGAGCAGTCTATGAGAGTACTGGGAGTGGAGAAGAAAGATACACACACATGCAGGAAAGTCTCTTTTACCTTTTACTTTTGTTAAGAAGGTAAAACGGTCCAGGGCACTGACGGTTGGACAGGTTGCACAGTGGGTCCACACAGCAAGTGGGTATAAGGCCTCCTCTGCTTTGTAGTAGTATCTGAAGCACAGCCTGCTTGCAGCCTGACTTGCCTCCTCTCTCTTCCTGACTGCAGTGTCTTCCTCTCCTCCTGTGCAGTCTCCGGGTTACTTTCTCTGAACACTGCGGCTTTGCCCTGCTGTGTTTGATTCCCTCTATTGACCCACAGAGGATACCGGGTAGCCAAAGCCTCCACGGTGCGATAGGGTTTTCTGCGGTACTATGGTCCCCCACAGGTGCGGATCCCCAATATCCGGTGCTTCTCCTGGGACGAACTCTCTCAAGTTCCTCGCTCCCTTTTCTGTCCTAAACTCCTTGCCTTCAGTCCGACTCAGGCTTGCTGGACGTAGAAGGGCCACTCCGGGTCACTGTTTCTGGCCTAAACGCAGCACCGACCACCAGGACGTCTTTGCAGCTCTCCTAGCGTCTGCACACTCTGACTAACTCCTCCCCCAGCAGCAGTATTTATAGGGGATATTGCCTAAGCGCAGCAAGTGGTGCTCCCCCTTACTGTGTCGGGGTGGAAAGTGTTGTATGTAGTAGGTACCTGCTGTGGAAACCCAGCTGTGCATGAGAGACGTCTGTGGCTACCTGTGTGAGCAGGGCGCCACACTAGCAGGTGAGTGTAGAAGAGGTGGTCTCGCACACTGCTTACCCCTTGGAATAATAAAAGTTTTCCCTCTTAAAAAAAAGAATTAAAAGAAAAGCTGTGTTAAAGGGATGTTTTAAGGAGATTTTAAGGTTCCTGGATTTCACAGCTGCTGGCACATCTCCCATTCTTCCAAAGGATTACAGCCTGCAGGTGTCCCAACACCTGTATATGCAAGGAAAATTAAAAAATGTATTTTAAAGTTCTCTTAAATTCACCATGTTGAAGTAAGATGGTAGACCCGATGGCTGTAAACTAAGTGAACTCGCGAGAATTTTGGTCCCAAACCTTCAAGGAAAGTTTTAGAGACATTTAAAAATGTTAAACTTTTCCCCAAATAAAGTCACATTTGACAATTTTTAAGTAAATTGCTCGGGCTTTCCGATCAATAGCCAAATTGCCAATGTTCGTGCCGAATTTGAAATTGGCAAACATTTTCAATGAAACTTCACTCATCTCTAGTTTTGAGTACCAAGCTTCACTGTTGAATTCCCCACTGCTCCAATGATGCCGCCCCATTGGTCCTCACCAATCTTGCAATGATGTGTTCATAATTGCAGATGAGCAAATCTGCTGAAATTGACATACGTCAATTTTTTTCAAAATTACAGGGGAAATTTGACTTGCAATGAATACATTTGCTGTGTATCAAATTGTCTGAAAAGGGGATAAATGAAAAAAAAATTGTGTAAGTGTTTCTCTTTGGCCCTGTCCATACTTCTCTCACCACTTTCTTTTGGTGTGATGCATGTTCTCCATGATGACATGTCTCTCTGTCAGTGGTGGATGCCGCACAGCTACGCCTCTCTGCCACGGCTTTTACTCAGCAATCTGTACTGACGAAGGTCTGAGGTGGAGCAAAATGTAAATTTTTTGGATTGCAAGCACTTTCTTAAATGTTTTTCTGTTTCACGGAGACCCTGAGTGCCAAACTTTGATTTAATTGACTCCATAAAGACTTTAACATGCTTTGTGCCCTAAATGATGGTAAAGGACCTCATTAAGAATAGCAGTGCTGAAGGTCCAGAAAGAAAGAAGATAGAAGACATTATTATTGATAATTATTATAGCGCCATTTATTTCATGGCATCTTACATGTGAAAAGGGGCATACATAGACAAGTAAAATAATCATGAACAATTCAAGGCACATGCAGGTACAGGGGTAGAGAGGACCCTGCCTGTGAGGGCTCACAGTCTACAAGGGATGGGTGAGGATACAGTAGGTGAGGAGAGAGGACCCTGTCCATGAGGACTCAACTCACAGTCTACAAGAGATGGGTGAGGATACAGTAGGTGAGGAGAGAGAGGACCCTGCCCATGATGGCTCACAGTCTACAAGGGATTGGTGAGGATACAGTAGGTGAGGAGAGAGGACCCTGCCCATGAGGGTTCACAGTCTAGAAGGGATGGGTGAGGATACAGTAGGTGAGGAGAGAGGACCCTGCCCATGAGGGCTCACAGTCTACAAGGGATTGGTGAGGATACAGTAGGTGAGGAGAGAGGACCCTGCCCATGAGGGCTCACAGTCTACAAGGGATGGGTGAGGATGCAATAGGTGAAGAGAGAGGACCCTGCCCATGAGAGCTCATAGTCTACAGGGGATGGGTGATGATACAGTAGGTGAGGAGAGAGGACCCTGCCCATGAGGGCTCATAGTCTACAGGGGATGGGTGATGATATAATAGGTGAGGAGAGAGGACCCTGCCCATGAGGGCTCACAGTCTACAAGGGATTGGTGAGGATGCAATAGGTGAAGAGAGAGGACTCTTCTTGCGAGGGCTCATAGTCTACACGAGATGGGTGAGGATACACTAGGTGAGGAGAGAGGATCCTGCCCGCGAGGGCTCACAGTCTACAAGGTATGGGTGAGGATACAGTAGGTGAGGGTACACATAAGGGAGAAGACAAAGCAGCCAATCAGAGGAGTGGTGGTGGCGAAAAAAGTATCAAGGGGTAAGGTTACTTTTTACCTTTATGCTATATAGGGCCAATACAGTTGTGCTCAAAAGTTTACATGCCCTGGCAGATTTTTGCTTTCTTGGTATTTTTTCAGAGAATATGAATGATAACACATTTTTTTTCCACTCATGTTTAGTGGTTGGGTGAAGCCATTTATTGTCAAACTACTGTGTTTTCTCTTTTTAAATCATAATGACAACCAAAATCATCCAAATGATCCTGATCAAAAGTTCACATGCGCTGGTGATTTTGGCCTGATAACATGCGCAGAAGTTGACACAAATGGGTTTTAATGGCTACTAAATGTAATCTGTGACCTGTTTGCTTCTAATTAGTGTGTGTGTGTGTGCCTAAAAGCTGAGTGAGTTTCTGGGATCTAGACAGACTCTTGCATCTTTCATCCAGCCACTGACGTTTCTGGATTGTCATGGGAAAAGCAAAAGAATTGTCAATAGATCTACGGGAAAAGATAGTTGAAGTGTATAAAACAGGAAAGGGATAAAGAAAGATATCCAAAATATTGATCATGTCAGTCAGGCAGTGTTCAAACTGTGATTAACAAATGGAAAATTAGGGGTTCTGTAAAAATCAAACCACGATCAGGTAGACCAACAAAACGTTTGGTCACAACTGCCAGGAAAATTATTCAGGATGCAAAGAAAAACCCACAGATAACATCAGCTGAAATACAGGAGTCACTGGAAACTAGCGGTGTAGCTGTTTCATGATGCACAATAAGAAGGCAGTTCAAGAAAAATGGACTGCATGGTCGAATAGCCAGACGAAAGCCATTACTGCGCAAATGCCACAAAGTCTGTCACGTACAATATGCCAAACAGCACAAAGGCAAACCTCAAAACTTCTGGAACAAGGTAATTTGGAGTGATGAAAAAAATCAAACTTTTTGGCCACAACCATAAACGTTACATTTGGAGAGGTGTCAACAAGGCCTATGATGAAAGGAACACCATTCCTACTGTAAAGCACGAAGGTGAATCGCTCATGATGCAGGGATGTGTAAGCTACAAAGGCACATGAAGCTTAGTCAAAGTTGAAGGAAAGATGAATGCAGCACGTTATCAGCAAATACTAGAGACAAATTTACACTCATCAAACTGGAAGATGCGCATGGGACATATTTGGACGTTCCAACATGACAACAATCCAAAACACAAGGCTAAGTCGACCTGTCATTGGCTACAGCAGAACAAAGTGAAGGTTCTGGAGTGGCCATCTCAGTCTCCTGATCTCAATATCATTGAGCCACTATGAGGAGAACTCAAGAGTGCAGTTCATGCAAGAAAGCCCAGGAATTTACAGGAACTGGAGGCTTTCTACCAAGAAGAATGGGCAGCTTTACCATCTGAGAAAATAAAGAGCCTCATCCACAACTACCACAATAGACTTCAAGCTGTCATTGATGTTAGAGGCGGCAATACACGGTATTAAGAACTGGGGGATGGGAACTTTTGATCAGGGTCATTTGGAAATCATTATGATTTATAAAGAGAAAACACAGTAGTTTGACAATAAATGGCATCACCCAACCACTAACCATGAGTGGAAAAAAGTTTTTGTGTTATCATTCATATTCCCTGAAAAAAGAACAAGGAAGCAAAATATCTGACAGGTTATGTAATTGTACATATAAAGGGGGGTGGGGTTGAGTTTCTCTACTTGGTCCTATGATGTTTGTGATCGCCTCCGTTAATTGGCTACTGTGGAGTTGAAATATTGTAAGGAATTTGGCCCATAAATGATGAGAAAGAGGACGTTTGCTGTGAAATATTCTGATTAGGTCACAATGTAAATGGTATAATTAGAGACAGGAATAATATGAGTTAGGAATGAGAGACGGAGGTCGGTGAGAACACGCCAGACGCGGGCAAGTGAGTGGGCGATGTGTTTATGGCATACATCCAGACGTCTGTGTGTACCCAACCTCAAAGGAAGAGCTGGCTAATGGCAATTATGAGCTGGCACAGGAATGGGACGCCCATCTCCCCTAACAATAGCTTTTCCTCTCACTTCCCACTCAGAGGAGTGACAGACAGGCGACATATACTGGACTATGACATAACAG